>CM059427.1:8926427-9194963 GCA_030390025.1 Squalus acanthias
CAGTGCGTACTCTCCCGTATTCAGCCGAATTTTTTGGCCATTATTTAATTGCAAAGGTACTCAACAGATGGAGTTAGTCGTGGAGGAGATGTTGTCATTTATTGGATAAGCTCCTGATTAAGATTTTTTTTTTATTCATTCACAAGATGTGGGCATCGCTGGCAAGGCCAGCATTTATTGCCCATCCCTAATTGCCCTTGAGAAGGTGGTGGTGAGCCGCCTTCTTGAACCGCTGCAGTCCGTGTGGTGAAGGTGCTCCCACAGTGCTGTTAGGGAGGGAGTTCCAGGATTCTGACCCAGTGACTATGAAGGAACAGTGGTGTATTTCCAGGTTAGGATGGTGTGTAACTTGGAGGGGAACTTGGAGGTGGTGGTGTTCCCATGCGCCTGCTGCCTTTGGCCTTTCAGGTGGAAGAGGTCGTGGGTTTGGGAGGTGCTGCCGAAGAAGCCTTGGCGAGTTGCTGCAGTGCATCTTGTAGATGGTACACACTGCAGCCATGGTACACCGGTGGTGGAGGGAGTGAATGTTTAAGGTGGTGGATGGGGTCCCAATCAAGCGGGCTGCTTTGTCCTGGATGGTGTCGAGCTTCTTGAGTGTTGTTGCAGCTGCACTCATCCAGGCAAGTGGAGAGAATTCCATCACACTCCTTACTTGTGCCTTGTAGATGGTGGAAAGGCTTTGGGGAGTCAGGAGGTGAGACATTCACCACAGTATACCCAGCCTCTGACCTGATCTTGTAGTCATTGTATTTATGTGGCTGGTCCAGTTAAGTTTCTGGTCAATGGTGACCCCCCAGTAGTTGATGGGGGGTATTTGGCGATGGTAATGCCGTTGAATGTCAAGGGGCGGTGGTTAGACTCTCTCTTGTTGGAGATGGTCATTGCCTGGCACTTGTGTGGCGTGAATGTTACCTGCCACTTATCAGCCCAAGCCTGCATATCGTCCAGGTCTTGCTGCAGGCCGGCACGAACTGTTTCATTATCTGAGGAGTTGCGAATGGAACTGAACACTGTGCAGTCACCAGCGAACATCCTCACATCTGACCCTAGGATAGAGGGAAGGTCATTGATGAAGCAGCTGAAGATGGTTGGGCCTAGGACACTGCCCTGAGGTACTCTTACAGCGATATCCTGGGGCTGAGATGAGTGGCTTCCAACAGCCACAACCATCTTCCTTTGTGCTGGGTATGACTCCAGCCAGTGGAGAGTTCTCCCCTTGATTTTCATTGACTTCAGTTTTACTAGGGCTCCTTGATGCCACACTTGGTCAAATGCTGCCTTGATGTCAAACGCAATCACTCTCACCACACCTCTGAAATTCAGCTCCTTTGTCCATGTTTGGATCAAGGCTGTAATGAGGTCTGGAGCCGCGTGGTCCTGGCGGCACCCAAACTGAGTATCGGTGAGCAGGTTATGGGTGATTAAGTGCCGCTTGATAGCACTGTCGACAACACCTTCCATCACTTTGCTGATGATTGAGAGTAGACTGATGGGGCGGTAATTGGACGGATTGGATTTGTCCTGCTTTTTGTGGACAGCACATACTTGAGCAGTTTTCCACATTGCCGGGTAGATGCCAGTGTTGTAGCTGTACTGGAACAGCTTGGCTAGAGGCGCGGCTAGTTCTGGAGCACAAGTCTTCAGCACGACAGCTGGGATGTTGTCGGGGCTCACAGCCTTTGCTGTATCCAGTGTGCTCAGCTGTTTCTTGATATCACGTGGAGTGAATCGAATTGGCTGAAGACTGGCTTCTGTGATGGTGGGGACCTCAGGAGGAGGGCAATATGGATCATCCACTCGGCACTTCTGGCTGAAGATGGTTGCAAACACTTCAGCCTTGTCTTTTGCACTTGCGTGCTGGGCTCTGCCATCATTGAGGATGGGCATGTTCATGGAGCGTTAGTTGTTTAATTGTCCACCACCATTCATGACTAGATGTGGCAGGACTGCAGAGCTTTGATCTGATCCAATGGTTGTGGGATCGCTTAGCTCTGTCTATAGCATGCTGCTTCCACTGTTTAGCATGTATGTAGTCCTGTGTTGTAGCTTCACCAGATTGGCACCTCATTTTTAGGTATGCCTGGTGCTGCTCCTGGCATGCTTCTACACTCCTTATTGAACAATGGTTGGTCACCTGGCTTGTTGGTAATGGTAGAGTGAGGGATATGCCAGTCTATGAGGTTACAGTTTGTGGTGTAATACAATTCTGCTGATGGCTTCATGGATGCCCAGTTTTGAGCTGCTAGAACTTTTCTGAATCTATCCCATTTAGCACAGTGGTAGTGCCACACAAAATGATGGAGGGTGTCCCCAGTGTGAAGACGGGATTTTGTCTCCACAAGGACTGTGCGGTAGTCACTGCTACCAATACTCTCATGGACAGATGCATATGCAACAGGTAGATTGGTGAGAACAAGATCCACTAGGTTTTTCCATCGTGTTGGTTCTCTCACCACCTGCCGCAGGCCCAGTCTGGCAGCTATGTCCTTCAAGACTTGGCCAGTAGTGGTGCTACCAAGCCTCCTCCACCCACATTACTTCCTGTGCCCTTGCTACCCTGCTTCTTCCAACTTGGTGTTCAACATGTTCGGATTCATCAGCTGAGGCAGGGCGGTATGTGGTGATCAGCAGGAGGTTTCCTTGTCCATGTTTGACCTGATACCATGAGACTTCATGGGGTCTGGAGTGAATGTTGAGGACTCCTAGGGCCACTCCCTCCCGACTGTATATCTCTGGACATATCCAGGAATGGTGACGGAGGAGCCAGGGACGTTGGCTGTAAGGTATGATTCTGTGAGTATGACTATCTCAGGCTGTTGCTTGGCTAGTCTGTGGGACAGCTGTCCCAATTTTGGCACAAGTCCCCAGATGTAAGTGAGGAGGGCTTTGCAGGGTCGACTGGGCTGGGTGCTTAGGCGTGTCTGAAGTTGGTGCTTAGATCAATGCCAGGTGGTCCGTTGGTTTTATTCTTCGTAGGTTTTGGTACAACTGAGTGGCTTGCTAGGCCATTTCAGAGGGCAGTTAAGAGTCAACCACATTGCTGTGGGTCTGGGGTCACATATAGGCCAGACCAGGTAAGGATGGCAGATTTCCTTCCCTAAAGTATATTAGTGAACCTGATGGGTTTTTACGACAATCAGAAGTTTTGGTCACCATTACTGACACTTGCTTTTTATTCCAGATTTTTTTATATTAGCTGAATTTAAATTCCCCAGCTGCTGCGGTTGTGTGGGATTTGAATTCACGTTTACTGGATCATTATGTCCAGGCCTCTGGATTACTCATCCAGTAACATAACCACTATGCTACCGTTCCCTTGATGTATCTGGTCAGTAAGTTAGAACATGCCTTTCTGAAAAAAAAGGAATAAATAGCGATAGTAATCTTGTAGGAGGAATGATTTCTCTTCACATTTATTTAGTTCCTACTTACACATGTCCCTCCCTCCCCCATCCTCTTTCCCAACAGCACAATTGATCTGCTAGTGCTATGAAGTCATCAAGATGGTGAGTTTGATGACTCTTGATTGTCTGCCTCTACCACATTCTTTTGTAAGCTATAAATATATTTAGGGGTCAATCTGCTGCAGGGACAGGTAGGGTTACAGTTAAAACTACCCAGCTTTTATTTATGAGATGAGTATTTCCTTTGTGGAGCAAGATTAAATTATCAAAGGCTGATATTGGAGTAAAATTTCACACTACACAAACATACAATTTAGAGGGAAAAGGAGAAGTAAGGAAGCACACAATATTAATCAAAAGCTTCCTCTGAATAAAAGAAAATTGCTAAGACATCTGTATGGTGGCATTTCAGTTATAAAGCATTGCATTCATCGTGGAACCATAGTCTTCAAGGCTGCTTTATCTAATTAGACAAAAATTGATCTTCTGTTATTTTGCACTTTTAACTTGATGATGTGCCTGCGGATTTGCCTTTTGTCTTGATTTAACTGTACGAGCAGAAACATGTAGATTGTAGGAACAGGGTTCCTATTCATGTGGAGATTCACTCACAATTGCTTCAGGACATCTCGACAATCTATTGAATACCTGTTTTAATCTCCCATCTAATCTAAATTTCTAATACATGTTAAACAGTCTAGTCCTCTGTGATAACTTAAAGCACATTAAGGAGGAAGAATGCTTTGTAGATTTATGCAACCTGAATATGTACACAGTACACTCTGACACAAACATTAATTACAAGTGGGATGAGAGCATGAGTCATTGGCCCTGAGTATGGGACGTGTAGCACTATCAAATAGGACCTTTTGATATAGTGCTAAATGGGAGTACCAAATGTGAGCTGAAATGCATGCATTATGAAACAAAAGATTCAACTATCAGCATGATGCATAACCCTCACCCTCAAAGCCTCCTTGAAAAAGTGCAACATCCCCACCGACACCTGGGAATCCCTGGCCCAAGACCGCACAAAGTGAAGGAGAAGCTCCGGGAAGGCGCCGAACACCTCGAGTCTCTTCGCCGGGAGCAAGTGGAAGCCAAGTGCAAGCAGCGCAAGGAGCGCACGTCAACCCAAGCACCCCACCCACCCGCCCCTTCAACCACCGTCTGCCCCACCTGTGACAGAGACTGTAGGTCCCGCATTGAACTCATCAGTCACCTGAGAACTCATTTTTAGTGTGGAAGCAAGTCATCCTCGGTCCCGAGGAACGGCCTAAGAAGAAAAGATTATGAAACAAAAGATTCAACTATCAGCATAATGTATAATGCATATCATATCCTTAATATATATAATACATATCATGATCCTTAATACATATTTAGAAGTCTTAATTCGTTCTAATGTTCATCAGAACTGCATTACTAAAATAATCAAATCTATTGATAGGTCAGTAGTCCTGGTGGTATAGTATTGGACTTGTTACTAAGGGGCCAAGCTTCAATCTCAGTTTCTAGCTGCTTATATGGTCTTCTCTCCATTTAGAACATTGACATTACTAGCTTGCTCCATCTAACAGAACATGCAAACTTTGCACTGGCATAGACTTGTATCAATTTACTTAATCTCCTCAGGGAGGTGAATAATTACAAGAAGAAATAACTCTGAGAATTCTCTCCCTGCTCCCCAAAGGTAATGGAGCAAAAACTGCAGGATGACAGTCTAACATTATTTAGTTTTGACTATTGGCACTCCACCACTGCAAATCCCATTATCCCTCAGAACTAGAACTAGGTGTCCTGTAGATGTATTTCACAATACTTATCATTTTAACCTTCAATTCAGGTCCTTTTTGGTGTTCATGAATGGTATCTTTTTTTATTCCCACCCGTGGCAAAACAGGAGACTGCAAGCAGAAGAAAACTAATTTTTTCCATCCCAGAAATCACAGCCAGTGTGCCCATGATGTTCTGATGTGTTTTGTCTGCAAGTTGTAGGTTTTAGAGACAATAAACTTATTAATTAATAAGGTTGTCAGAGGCTAAAATCTTGCAAAGTGGCGAGCTAGCCAGGAGTCTAAAAGCGACTTTTTATTTGGGCCAACACCGGAAGACAGAAGATCAATCATAAGTCATTGTCATTGGAATCAGCTGAAATGGATAAGATGGGAGAACAAGTTAATACGTATTTGGGTCAGCATGGAGGATCGGTCCTACGAGTAGAGCAGCTCTTAGGATCGGAGAACCCAGAAGAAACTTAAGAATAATGGAAAAAAATTGAGGAAAAGGAATGACCTCTGCTGGACAGTGCAGGGAACATGGCCTTGAGTAGCACAGATAAGAATGAGGCCCAGATGCAGCTTTAGTATCGCACGCAAGCAGTTATGAAAGACAGGTACGGTAGCATAGTGGTTATGTTGCTGGACTAATGATTTGGAGACATGAGTTCAATTACTTCATCAATGACCTTCCCTTCATCATAAGGTGAGAAGTGGGGATGTTCGCTGATGATTGCACAGTATTCAGTTCCATTTGCAACTCCTCAGATAATGAAGCAGTCCATGCCCGCATGCAACAAGACCTGGACGACATTCAGGCTTGGGCTGATAAGTGGCAAGTAACATTCACGCCACACAAGTTCCAGACAATGTCTCTCTCCAACAAGAGAGAGTCTAACCACCATCCCTTGACATTCAACAGCATTATCATTGCCGAATCCCCCACCATCAACATACTGGGGGGTCACCATTGACCAGAAACTTAACTGGACCAGCCACATAAATACTGTGGATACAAGGGCAGCAGGCGCATGAGAAAACCACCACCTCCAAGTTGCCCTCCAAGTCACACACCATCCTGACTTGGAAATATATCGCATACCTTCATCGTCGCTGGGTCAAAATCCTGGAACTCCCTCCCTAACAGCACTATGAGAATACCTTCACCACACGGACTGCAGCGGTTCAAGAAGGCGGCTCAAGGGCAATAGGGATGGGCAATTAAAGCTGGCCTTGCCAGCGATGCCCACATCCCAGGAACGAATACAAAAAAGTAGTCTGTCAGAAGACATTGGTTGTTTACTGGTGGGTATAAATGTTAGTGCATCCTGCTTGGACTGAATACACCGGAGGTCAAGCTCTGGTCATTCTAGGTTCATCCAACGGCTTGTTCCCTTGTAAGTATATAGACGTATATCACTTGTGTTACTACTATGAATAATTATATTGATTATACTCATACTCATATTCCTTTATAAAGTATTAAAGTTGCTGAAACATGACTCTTGGAACTATTAATTAATAAGATTGGCAGAGGCTATAGCCTTACACAAGTGAGGTCCTGCTGGGGTAGAGAACATTGTAAAATTTACCCTTTGTATAATTTATGTATTTAAACAAGATTATGCACAGCCAGAAGAAGCTTATTAAATTGAAGGAATAATATTTACTATTGAGAGCTCAATGATAAATACACTAGGGCTACAGAAGTAGAACTTCCTGACCACATACATTTGAGTGAGGAATTGCAACAGTTGTATTCCACCAGAATTAAAATCTAAATAAATTATAGAACTTGCATTTATACAGTGTCTTCCACATGTAAATGTCTCAAAGTGCTTTACACAATGCATTACTTTTTGAAGTACAGTGACTGTTATGCAGGCAAACGATTGAAGTCTTCAGGTCATAAGAAAGACAGAAACAGCAGCAAAACGGCAATAAACTTTATGACTTACTGAACACATTATGTTGCACTTAGGGTCACTCACCCCATCAAACACCTGTATTAATCAGGTGATTGTATTTTAGTTCCCGAAGACCACATTGGATAAAATAAATAAAGCAATGTGCTTTAAACAAATGCTTAGTTACTCTTTTAGATTAAAAAAAAGGCCTTTGATCACTTTTGTTTATACTGACAAGCTAAAGTAACGGTAAAGAACTGTGACCCTTAAAATCAGTTTCTGCTGTATAACAAAATGCAAAATTTTTACATGAATAATCTAGACTGACGTTAATTAGATCACACTTCCAAACTACCCACTATAATGTTCGCCCTTTCCATAAAATCACAAAAATAATTGAAACTAAAGAGAAAACATAACTGCATGGAATTTTCAAGTGAACGTAAGCCTCATGGAATCATTTTTGCACGATTTTTGTTTATTCTTTCAGAACTGACAAGATTGTCTCTTTGAAAGGGGATCCTGCAGCTTGGATGGGCCAGCAGTCCTGTTGACATCAGTGCTCTGCTCTGTTCACATAGGCTCAGATTGACTCTGTGCAGGCTCTTAACAATCCTGGCTTTGACCCAACATGAGTATCTGTTCAAATAACGTATTAAAGAACCAAGGTCACTTCGCTTTCTGCTTCAAGGCTATTGTTTCTTAAAAAATGTTTCACTCTCATACGGTCAGACGCTGGGCGGCTGTAGTTTAAAGATTGCAGTTTCATACCGTGGTACCGAATCAAAACCACAAAGGCAGGTAAAATTTGCAAGAAAGTGAATAAAAATATATCCTCTACATTAACAGCTTCCAGTTCAACATTTCAGAATGCATTGATGAATCAATCAGAAAACATTACTGTAAATTCAATGAGTGACTAAATATTTAGATGTTTAGTTTTGCACCCATTTTAAATTGTTGGTGTTTAAAAGTAGGATATTTTAACAATCATCGGTTGGAGGTGATCTTTTGTTAAACTGATCATTTGTCACATCCCTCTTGGTTTAAAATGTTTTACTGTGTCTGAGCACAGTTGGCTGCCATTAGGGATGAGCAAACAGCCTAAGTGAACCATCGATCTATTAAATCCAAACCTTGACCGAACCATTGCATGCACAGAAATTCTTTCCCCCAGCAAAATCAGAACATGAAAACTTAACTCAGTGGGACCCCGAGACCAGCCACACTACTGGACGTATATTCCACTAAAACTGTGTCAAATGGTGACTTTTAAATATCTTTCTCCTGCAAGACTCAGCTGTGATAAAGAATAGACAGCGTCCCTTGTACTGTCCAGGCCTGGGCTCCCATTAGACTTCTGCCTTTTTCATTCTTTTCAAATCCCTTACAAAAGGGGACAGTCATGCTGCAACAGGAAAAAGTTGTAAGTTCTTCTTAACAATGAGCATGGATTTTTTTTTCAATGAAAATAAAAATACCCGTCACATGTGTTATAAGCATCCTCTCAACCGCATTCACATTATTATGTGGGGGAGGGGGGGGGGGATTTCTCCATATACAAATCAAAAAAGATTTGTTACTTGCTTTTTTTTCTGGGTCCCAATTGCACCAGCCAGAAAAAAAAGAGGGAGATTTTTGGCCCAGTATCACACTAACTGCTGTAGCCTGACTTTGGCGACTGAACTGAGCCACATTGAACCATCATGTCATGTTTAGCCAGCTGATTTTCTTGTTTACCGCACAGATCAAAATGATTTTAGTCACACTCCATCTTACAGCTTATCTATACTTGGAAAAAACTGCTGGTGTGACTGTAGTGTCAATATTGCAGGTTCATACTGTGGCACTGATCTAAAGCCACAAAGCCACAGAGGTAGATGCAATGTGTTGGAGAGTGGGTTAAAAATATACCGTCTACATCAGCAGCTCCGGTTCCATATTTCGAAATATATTACTGAATCCATCAGAAAACATTACTCTTAGAAGAAAACTAAGCTCAGTGTTTGACTGGCATTGCATGGCACAGGTACTAAATTCACAGATGGAATCGTGTGGAGCTGCCATTTGATACAATCATCATTTGGCTCAAGATGATGCAATATTTATTGCAGAATGAGAGGAGTATTTTTAGCTGGGTCTTGAGTAACTTATTGCCATGGCAACTATTTCTTGCCTGCACTGTTGCCGTTGCACAGAATGTTGTTGCATTAATAATATATGTGGGACACATCTCACACATTTGGCTGCAAATGTAATTTTGTAAGCTCGGGCTACAGATTGCCATTCCAGCTCACTGTCTTTGTTTAGCTTTCGGTTGTAGCATTTCAAAAAGCATGTATTCTTAAAGGGAATGAAATGCTCTTTTTCCTTATGAAATCTATGTCTAAAATCTGTTTATTCAAATTTCACAATCAGCAGAAGAAAACTCTAAATTCTTTGTTGTTTCAATATGCCTATGAAGTACTTTCAAAACTATGAACAGGGAAATGAACATTTATAGTGGAGTTTACCACACTAAGGGTTGGATTTTACCAACATCGGTGGGACCAGGGCGGGCGACGTCCTTGGCGAGTTCGGACCCGACAGCTGTGTCGATCCCGGACTCCGACATGTTTTACAATGATTGGCCTTGTTAAGCCCACCCTGCGAGGTTCCCGGCCAATTAAAAGGAAGTGGATCTGATGATGTCATCTGATGACACATCATCAGCCAGTTTCCTTAAAGGGGCCATGTCCACATTTATTTTGACATTTTGTGCTGTCAGTGTTCTACAGCATTGAGGTGCTGCAAACACTGACAAGCACTGCACAGAGGTGCACAACTGCACTCAGGCTCTCCCAAGACTCACAGCACGCAGGGAGGCTCTCTTCCCTTCCAATGGGCGGAAGAGACCTCCCCAAGAGACCAACGCAGCCTGGTTGCACATTGCACATGAGGGCACAAGCAGGGATGTCATCAGGAGGACCAGGCTGCCACTCATCACATCCCCATCACTCTGCCTTCCCTACCCTACTCCAGCTCACCCTTACTCACAGCAACTTACCTTGCACCTCCACCCATCCCTCTCTATCTACATTATCACTTCCCCATCTCACTAGCCACCTCTTACACTCAGCCTTATCCTTGTCCAATCATACCAACTAACAACACACAAGGGTAGGCACTTGGGTGTTAACGCCAATGTTCATGAAAAGTTTCTGTTAATATGCTGTCAAACATTGAAATCTTTATATTCAACACTTTGCCTTCTTGGACAGATCTGTGTGCACCTTTGGACGTGGCTTCGTGAGTTGCAGGGACATAACGGTACCCCCCGCAATGGTGATGAGTGTGAAAGGAATGGCTTGGACATTGTAGGGTTGCTTTATGGTGTTGGTGTGGGGCGGTGCCAACCTGGCACATCATGTGGCAGCCAGAGTGTACAGCTTCAAGTGAAGTAAATCTGGCTATGGTGAGGCCATCCCTGGAGTCCTGGGCAGCAATGTGGTTGGGTGCTGATGCCCTGTGTCCTGTGCAGCATCAATTGATTGCGGAGAAGGTTGGTGTTGTTGTTGGTGCTGCTGGTGTGCCTGGTGATGTTAGTTTTGGGGCTGAGCATGGTGGGATTCTGAGGACCAAGGTGAGATTTTTTCAAGGGCAGCGATGCTGATGGAATAGATGGCAGTTGAGATGACAGAAGCGATCTGCCAATGCTGAGAGAGGTTGCTCCAAACAGGTGACACTGGATAGAGAGTTTGCTCCAAACACCTCCATAAAGTTGAAAAGTGTATTCCAAATCCTGAAGGCTCCTGAAGAAATTGAACAGCTGTGACATAGTGGTTAGCACTGGTGCCTCACAGCGCCAGGGACCCGGGTTCGAATCTGGCCTCGGGTGACTGTCTGTGTGGAGTTTGCACATTCTCCCCGTGTCTGTGTGGGTTTCCTCCGGGTGCTCCGGTTTCCTCCCACAGTCCAAAAATGTGCGGGTTAGGTTGATTTGGCTATGATAAATTGACCCTTAGTGTTAGGGGGGGATTAAGTTTGTGGGGTTACGGGGATAGGATAGGAAGGGATATGTTAGGGGGAATTAAATACGTGGGGTTATGGGGATATGTGTCGGTGCAGGCTCGATGGGGATTCTGTGTGAGAAAGCAGGGACAGGGTACTGGATTTGGATGATCAGCCATGATCGTATTGAATGGTGGAGCAGGCTCGACGGGCCGAATGGCCTACTCCTGCTCTATGTTTCTATGAAATGGTAGCTTTTATACCACTTTTGCAGTTGTCAACTATTCACAGCAATGGAGAGTCATTGAGAACCCGACACACTTACCTGACGTGATCCCCGAGCACCAGGAACCTCGTAAAAAACATGGAAAAATCATTAGGACTTGGTAAAATGCTGCTCAAATACCTTTAAGCAGCTTCTTAAGTATCTCAATTGCCTGACCCGTCGTTTAGTGCCGGGTCTGCAAGCCACAGGCAGAGCCGACACTTGGGAAATTAACAAGGAGGCGGGTTCAGAGCGGGCTTCCGCTCCGCTGTCAATCACTGCCATTTTGACAGCAGACCCGCCTCCAAACTCGCCCTCGCAGCGCCGGTAAGATCCCGGCCTAAAAGGTTGAAGACCAGTAAGGCCACGATGTGCTAAAGCCTCGACTAAAGCAAGCATTCGAATTATTACTGCATTCAACGATTGAGTGATTGTGCACTCTGTGAGCACACTGAGAGATTCCGGGAGCACGCCTTGCTGAATTGGATGAGCAATCACACAGACTCTGATTTGTGAGGCACTGAATTCAGCGATTACAAATTTTTCGAACTTTACTGAGGCCTTACAATGAGCATGTGAGAGTCGCATTTCAGCTCTTTATTTTAGGTAATTGCTTGTAAATTAGTCCCATGCCAAAGTCACCAACTTTTTCATCTAGTGCTCTGTTAGTGCTGCTTGTCCATATAAAATGAGTTCATAAGAACATAAGAAATAGGAGCTAGAGTAGGCCATTCAGCTCTTCGAGCCTGCTCCACCATTCAATAAGATCATGGCTAATCTTCTACCTCAACTCCACCTTCTCGCATTATCCCAATATGCCATGATTCCCTTAGTATCCAAAAATCTATCGATCTCTGTCTTGAATATACTCAATGTCTGAGCATCCACAGCTCTCTGGGGTAGAGAATTCCAAAGATTCACAACCCTTTGAGTGAAGAAATTTCTCCTCAGTTCAGTCTTAAATGACTGACCCCTTATTCTGAGATTGTGACCCCTGGTTCTAGACTCCCCAGCCGGGGAAACATCCTCCCTTTAAGAATTTTATATGTTTCAATGAGATCACCTCACATTTTTCGAAACTCTAGACTATAGACTTAGGGGGAGAAATTCAGTATCACCCCATTTGGGGCGCAATTATCGGCCGGGCGCAAAGATTAGCGCCTGCCGCTAATTATCGCCTCCGACTGCAAACTTGACTTTTATCGCCCCTGGAGGTGATTGGAGCGCTAAATCAGGCGCGACACATCTGTCTTAAGGCGTAAAGGCCGAGGAGCGAGGCGCTAACTCAGAGCGCTGGCGAAGCTCATGTAATGTCAGTCAGCAATGGAACACAGACACAATGGCGCCGGCCAGTTCTTAAAGGGGAGGGTTGATCTTGCTTTCCATCCACATCCTTCTCATTGCAGCCTTGAATCTCGGCCTGGAGAGACCTGTACATCAAATCTGCTGGAAAGAACAATGGAGAGTACCAGGGAAAGAGCTCAGAGTGCAGCCCCCACAGTCTCTTCTAAATCGATACAAGGAAGGGCAAATCAAAATGAACCTGAAAAGTGCTGCTCAGTACCCAAAACTCCTTCACACAGCGTTGAATCTCTCTAGAAGTCTCTCTCTTTCTCTCTCAGAATGCGTGGTTCAAAAATGTCACCAACAAAAAAAGGCAGGAAGCAGTCGCCTTTAAATAGCGCTCCCCCAGTCCCTTCCTGACTGCAAAACGCTCCCCTCAACCTGTCGTTGCTAGCGGCAGGCGGTAAGGCAGGGGGCACCACTCAATATCCGCACTGGGGCACTACCGGGGCGTTGCACACTCGCCTGACGTCACGATCTGCCGGCGCAGGAGATCGTGGCGGTAGTGTTTAGCGCCGCCGCAAAATGTCTAGTTAATTTCACGAGCGGCGCAAACATTGTCGCACCCGGGCGCTAGTTGCTTTGCGCCCTGTTAGCGCCCTCTTAAGGCGCTAACAGGAGGCGCAACCAACTGAATTTTTCCCCCTTAGTCTACTCAATCTCTCCTTAGAGGACAATCCCCTCATCCCAGGAATCAGTCTGGTGAACCTTTGTTGCACTCCCTCTAAGGCAAGTATATCCTTCCTTAGGTAAGGAGACCAAAACTGTACACAGTACTCCAGGTGTGGTCTCACGAAAGCCCGATATAATTGTAGTAAGACTTCTTTACTCTTGTACTCCAACCCCTTTGTAATAAAGGCTAACATACCATTTGCTTTCCTAATTGCTTGCTGTACCTGCATGTTAACTTTCTCTGATTCGTGTACAAGGATACCCAGGTCCCTCTGAACACCAACATTTCCCAATCTCTCACCATTTAAAAAATATTCTGCTTTTCTATTTTTCCTACCAAAGTGGCGAACTTCACGTTTCTCCACATTATATATTCCATCTGCCATGTTCTTGCCCACTCACTTACCCTGTCTAAATCCCTTTGCAGTCTCTTTGCGTCCTCCTCATAACATACTTCCCCACCTAGCTTTGTATTGTCAGCAAACTTGGATACATTACACTCATTCAGTTAGAACTTGCTGCTCTGACCTATGGAATTTGTTCAATAAAGGTGTGTTTAACTTTTTTTATAGCTTTATTTGCATTCTCCCTGTTGCGTCACTTCTTACTGGAGTTTGGTGCTTGCTTTGACATTACATAACCGTTTGCCCCCCATTCTTTTCCTGCAAGTATGTTGATGGCAGCTGCTATTTCATTTGCTTCGGGTATTCCTTTCACACTTCTGGATTTGGAGGGGTTTCTGCAGAGGGAAGAACGGCAGGTTCAATTGCACCTGAGGTGTTAGGCACCAACTTGCACTTGTCCCAGAAGCTGTGTGTTCAGACCTATGATGCGGAGATGCCGGTGTTGGACTGGGGTGGACAAAAATGAGAAGTCGCACAACACCAGGTTATAGTCCAACAGTTTTATTTGAAATTACGAGCTTTCGGTGCTCTGCTCCTTCGTCAGGTACAGTGAGGGAATACAAATCGGTTACAAAGTATATATAGACAGAGAACAATGTGTCTGCAGAGATACAATCCGTCAGGGAGGCATTACATCAAAGACACAGCAGAGTACAGCTAAGACAATGAGGTGGGGCCACAGGGGGTCCAACGTGTCAAATGCTGCAGTCTGCAGTTAAGCTTTTAACTTTTTTTTAAAAACTGGAAATCACATCTGTGAACCAGACAACAACGTCGAGTCGCGTCCTGTAGCATGACATGAAACCGAGATCCCGGTTGAGGCTGTCCTCATGGGTGCTGAACTTGGCTATCAGTTTCTGCTCGATGATTTTGCGTTGTCGTGTGTCTCGAAGGCCGCCTTGGAGAACGCTAACCCGCAGATCCGAGGCAGATTCAGCCTCGGATCTGCGGGTTAGCGTTCTCCAAGGCGGCCTTCGAGACACACGACAACGCAAAATCATCGAGCAGAAACTGATAGCCAAGTTCCGCACCCATGAGGACGGCCTCAACCGGGATCTCGGTTTCATGTCACGCTATAGGACACGACTCGACGTCGTTGTCTGGTTCACAGATGTGATTTCCAGTTTTTTTTAAAAAGTTAAAAGCTTAACTGCAGACTGCAGCATTTGACACGTTGGACCCCCTGTGGCCCCACCTCATTGTCTTAGCTGTACTCTGCTGTGTCTTTGATGTAATGCCTCCCTGACAGATTGTATCTCTGCAGACACATTGTTCTCTGTCTATATATACTTTGTAACCGATTTGTATTCCCTCACTGTACCTGATGAAGGAGCAGAGCTCCGAAAGCTCGTAATTTCAAATAAAACTGTTGGACTATAACCTGGTGTTGTGTGACTTCTCATTTTTGTTCAGACCTAGGCACAGCTCTTTGGAAACAATGGAAGAGACCAGCCTGCACTGTTTACTGTTCATAAGGGAGGAGGTCACTGAATTATGCCATTACCTGAAACCTGATTTCCAGACAATTTCCACTATAGGGACCGTTCTGCTCCTGGCTGTGAGGGTGACGACAGCATTAAATTTCTATACTACCCAATCCTTCCCTACAATTACTCAGATATTCTCAAAATCAGTCAATCTTCTATGCACTGATGCATCAAGCAAATGGCAGAAGACTTGTTTGCTAGGGGAAATGCTTCCATCACGTTCCCCGTGAAAAGGAGGCAACACTACTTCTATCAGATGGCAGGGACTCAAAAGTGCAGGGACTCACTAGTGATACACATATGACCGTACAGGCCCCTAACAACATCGCCATGACTTGCATGAATAGAAAAGACTTCCATTGCATCAATGTGCAGATGGTGTTGGACCACAGGAACCAAATTGTGCAACTCAATATCTGTTACCCTAGGAGCAGTCATGATGCCACCATTTTGCAGCAATCCACAGTGTCACCATTATTCGAAGTAGCAGGCAGACTTCACCTTTAGCTGCCAGGTGACCAAGGATAGTCACTGCAGCCCTGGCTACTGATCCTATTGAGAAACAATGGAACAGGCATGGAGTGCGGATACAATGACGTGCACACCTCCATTTGAACTCTGGAACATACCATTGGCATGCTCAAGCACAGAATCTGCTATTTGGATAGATCAGTAGAGAAAAGTCTTGCTCCTTAATCTTGACAATGACTCCAAAGTCATAACTGCCTGCTCCGGAGAGGAGTAAGATATGGGCTAAAGCCTCAAACCTTGGCAGAGGAGAAAGAAATGGTTAAAGGAAACACAAAACCAGGAAGACTTGTGTTGAACACATTTCAGTCCTGCACAATTGGTCCTGATACATATTTTCTGCTGCCTAATCTACTGCTCCTTATAATTGGGAGGAGTAGGTGTGGTGCAGCTTGCTGCTCATCAATGAGAGCCTCATGCAATGACTGTGACCCTGTACCTCCTTGTGCTGGGTCATGAAATAGTACAGAATTACTGGCAGCTCTTCAGATCGCCCGTTGGTTGACTGCTCACTTCCTGAGTTCTTTGAGGGGACTGGCTAGATTGGATGGATGGGGCATAATCCTGAGACTCAGCCGTCTCGTCTGTGCCTCTGCCGGCCATGTCCTGCTGCCAGGCATTCCTTCAGGATGATCAGGGATGTGCATGGAGCAGACCATTGGCCACCACTGAGGCTGACAAAGCCCATCAGGACTCTTTCAACCCAATCGCTTACCACCTTCAATCTATGACTGCAGCATTGGCATTTGTGAGAGAAATAGCATCTGCACTTTAGACTTTCACTCTGAGTCGGGGGGGGATGGGGCTCCCCTGCCAATGCCCATAGATTTCTCACTCGTCCATGATAGACTACAGATTTCTAAATCCCTCACGCTTCACGGTACTGGTGACAGAGGTGTTTTTCTGCAGATTCTCTGACGTACCATGCAGGGTGCACTGAACATTCTCAAAGGACTGCATGAAGTACTTGTGCTCATTTATGATCTCCCTTTTATAGGCAGTCCCTGTGTTAAGAACCCTGGCCCCTACAGCTGAGAAACATCCGAGGCTGTCTACTTGTTCAGTTGGTTCCTGTCACCTCAGCCTGCTCCTTTTCGCTTCTGCCATGTTCTCCCTCCTGAAGCTAGACTAACTGAATCCCCGGGGTAGATCTATCTGATCAGGAATGTGGGACGAGACCTCATGAAATGGACGGACTTCCTAATTGCCTCTGGTACCAACTATGTCATCTTTGGACATCCCTATACAAAAATAAAAGGGATATATGTTAGCATGCTGCCTATGTGAAATGGTTGTAGACAAATCTCGAATGCAAATACCTTTGCATGCTGTACTGTTGCTGTGCAGAATCTTCCTGGGTCTCAGTGAATGATTGAGGTTGAAGGGGAAGCAAGATATTGCTGAGTCAGGCGTTGTGTAAAATCCCAATGGAGGAGCAGTTATCAAGGCGTCATTCCAGCCAGCATCGCTGAACCGTCCCTTTTAAATATGCATTTATATGCACGTCTCACAAGTCTGTTTTACATTACTGTGTATGATTCTTGTGACCAGTACAACAATTTTATCAAGGAACGGTGAAAGGCTTTGATCCAGAGTGAAACCGTGCATCTGCTGCGACTTTAACAGTGGGCTTCAGAACCATTTTTTAGGGGCCTAAACTATCCCCACTCACACTTTGCCTGCAGTCCGACCCAAAATAACACTTAATCGCAGCACCCAAATAATTTTATATCGCATTGGTCTCCGTGTAAACATCAACAACTAAATTAAATATTTTCAGTTGCAAAAACTGCTGAAGTGCATGAGCTGAGGCATTCCATGTTAATTCCAAACTATTTATTTGCGCAGTTTGTCATAATTTAATCACTATAAGACAACAACTGAGGTGGCTACAGGTACCTCTTAACATATGCCAATAAGTAATCACAGTTGGTAATGAAAGATGGTAAGCTATATTTTTACATATCGTAACAACGACATATTATACATCTTATGTAAAACCATACCTTACATCTGTTGTTAATTCCTGCATATTAATCCCACTGCCCTGCTCTCTTCCCAAAGCTGTGTATCTTCATCTGCTTCAAATATTTATCCACTTCTTCCTTAAAAGATACAATGGCCTGTGCCTCCTTATGGCAAAGCATTCCATAATACAACAATTTAAAGAGTAAAGACATTTCTGTTCACTGTCTCTTAATGAGTACTTTAAATTGATGACCCGCTGACACTATCTCCTCAACTAGAAGAATAGTCTTTTACTATTCACACTATCAAACCCTTAAAAAATTTAAAATCTCTATTAAATCTTCTCTTCGATTTCTCTGCTTTAGTAGAAATAGTCCCAGTTTCTCTGTCTCCCCTCAGAACTGTAGTTTCTCATCCCTGGTATTATCTTGGTGAATTTGTGCTGCATACTCTATATGGCTTCAATGTTCTTTCTGTAATTGGTTGCCCACACTGTGCACGGTATTCTTAACTATTGGTGAACTACTGCCTTGTACAAAGTTATTATCACCTCTTTGCTCATGTACTCTATATTCCTATTAATAAAACTGAAAATGCTGTTGGCCTTTTTTATGGCTTTATCTACCTACACTTGCAAGTTCAAGGAATTACAAGTTTGAGCCTAGGGTTCCTCTATTTATCTACGCTCTTCAGCATCTTTCCACTGAGTGTGTACTTCCATTCTTTAGTTTTCCTCCCAAACTGTATTATATCACATCTCCCTCCATTAAATCACATCTGCCACCTATCTGCCCATTCTGCTAACTTGTGTATATATTCTGGAAGACTTTTACAGGCCTCCCTACTGCTTGCCAAACCCTCTACTTGTGTGTCATTAGCAAAAACAAATATTGTGCTCTCTCAAAAGGGAATTGGATAAATACTTGAAGGGGCAAAAATTTCAGGGCTATGTGAAAGAGCAGGGGAGTGGGACGAATTGGAGAGCTCTTTCAAAGAGCCGGCACAGGCACGATGGGCTGAATGGCCTCCTGCTGTGCTGTATCATTCTCTGATTCTATATCCAGGTCTAAATCATCCAAATATATCAAGAACAAAGGTGGGCCCAGAAGTTGCTCGTGGGGTACACCGCTTCCTATTCCTATGTTTCAAGCAGCATTCATTAAACCTAATTCTTTGTTCTCAATCATATCCATATGCCATTAGTCATCCCCATGTTGCATTTAAGCGTGACAGTAACTGTAAACCAGAGTTGTGGCTGGTCTCCCATGTTGAAATGGCTATACAGTCCCTCAAATTGGCAAACACCATGGGTCATATTCAACTATAAAAATTTCAGCTAGATAATGAGAGAGCCCAAGTCAGACTTGCAGTCCTGCTGAATAACAGATGATACATTCTAATATTTACTTAACCTAGATTGTCAATACAGGTGCGTAGAGTGCCGTGCTCATGAAAGTGGTAAAGAGAGTAGTTTCTCTATATACCTGCCTTTATTTTTTTTTTTGCTGGAGGCAGGGTTCGCTCAGGCAGTGTTCAACTGGGTGGGTCCACTGAATCCTTTCTCCTTTTGAAGTAGCTGGGCAAACTATGTGGCAAAGTTGGCATCATGTTTTGGTTGCTTAATTCAAGACCACTCCTTCCCAGAAACATTCATTTACCTGTCAAGAATTGCAAAAATTTTCACATTCCCCAATTATAATCCTTAACACTCATGAAATAAAAATAACATAACAGATATGTGCGATAACATCTGAAGGCACAAACTAGCTTGCATATATGTTGCATCTGATCACATCGTCAGATTGTCCCAAATTACTTCACAGCCAATTTTGGAGTGTGGTCATTGGTGTTACGTTGGCAGATGTGGCAGCCAATTTGTGCACAGCAAGATCCCACATAAAGCAAATGAAGTGAATGACCAGAAAATCTGTTATTGAAGGTGTTGTTTAAGAGAAGAAAGTTGGCCAAGACAGCAGGAAAACTCACTACATTTCTCAAATAGCAATCTTTAACGTCCACTTGAATAAGCAGATGGGACCCGGGTTTCACATCCCATTCAAAAGATGTCACATTCTCTGTATGTAACACTAAAACAGCAACAACAACTTGCATTTATATAGCGCCTTTAAAATTGGGGATGAGCAAGGGGCCAGAATTGGAGGAGCCCAGAGATCTTGGAGGGTTGTAGGGCTGGAGGAGGTTACAGAGTTGGGGAGGGGCGAGGCCATGGAGAGATTTGAAAACAAGGATGAGAATTTTAAAATTGGGGCGTTGCCGGACGGGGAGCCAACGTAGGTCAGCGAGCACAGGGGTGACGGGTGAACCGGAGTTGGTGTGAGTTAGAAGACGGGCAGCAGAGTTTTGGATGAGCTCAAGTTTATGGAGGGTGGAAAATGGGAGGCCGGCCAGGAGTGCGTTGGAATAGTCAAGTCTAGAGGTAACAAAGGCATGGATGAGGCTTTCAGCAGCAGATGGGTTGAGGCAGGTGTGGAAACGAGCAATGTTACAGAGGTGGAAGTAGGTGATTTTGGTGATGGAGCAGCTATGTGGTCGGAAGCTCATCTTAGGGTCAAATAGGATGCCAAGGTTGCGAATGGTCTGGTTCAGCCTCAGACAGTAATCAGGGAGAGAGATGAAGTCAGTGGTTAGAGAACAGAGTTTGTGGCAGGGACTGAAGACAATGGCTTCAGTCTTCCCAATATTTAGTTGGAGGAAATTTCTGCTCATCCAGTACAGGATGCCAGACAAGCAGCGTGACAAACCAGAGACAGTGGAGGGGTCGAGAGAGGTGGTGCTGAGGTAGAGCTGGGTGTCATCAGCGTACATGTGGAGCCTGATGTTATGTTTTCGGATGATGTCGCCGAGGGGCAAAATGTAGATGAGAAATAGGAGGGGCCGAAGGACAGGTCCTCAGGGGACTCCAAAGGTAACAGTGCGGGAGCGGGAAGGGAAGCCATTGCAGCTCATTTTCTAGCTATGATGGCAGATAAGACTGGAACCAGGCGAGTGCAGTCCCACCCAGCTGGACAACGGAGGAGAGGCATTGCAGGAGGATGGTGTGGTCAACCGAGTCAAAGGCTGCAGGCAGATTGAGAAGGATAAGGACGGATAGTTTATCATGGTCATAGTCATATAGGATGTCATTTGTCTACACTAAAATGTAGATTATGAGTTTAAGTTTTGGAGTTGGAGTGAACTCACAATCTTCTGAGTCAGAAGTGAAAATGCTACTAACTGAGCGAAGCAGAGTCACTTCTTCACGTAATATTCCAGAGTGATCATGAAACCTCAATCTGGAATGCCAAAACAATTATGCATCAAATCTTTCACACTCAGGAAGGAGCAACAGGAAGTCATTGTCCCTGGTGCAATATCTTACATAGCTTTAGATGCTAACACTGATCTGTGGATCAGCTTTCAAGATATCCACTCCTAGACTCCCATGGGGTGGGATTAATGGAATGTTAGCTTCCCCCCCTGGTGGGATGGCCCACTTATGTCTCAGCTGAGAACTGACAAACCAACACATGCAAAATTAATGGCTTTGAGTGTGAAGCAAGCACCTGAACCATTATTATACTAGACTGATCAAATATATCTTCTAAGCATCAATCGGCTATTTCAACAATATTATTGTAAACTTGAAAACATAGAATAAGCTCATGCTTTTTATTATTTATTTACATGCTAGTAAAGTAAGTCATCTAGTACACTTCCCCTGTTCTTGCTTCATAAGGTTCACTTCTCACAGGGGAATTTAACAATTCAGCATTCAAAGGGCTAAAGGTATACAATGCATTATAATGAATTACATGTTTCTATTTCTAAATGTAAATTCTTAATGTTATATGTATTTCAAAGTACTGATGAAAACAATCTTGTGTCTGAATACATAGCAGGATAGCAACACCTTGTGTACTGAAGATAAATGTTGGTACAAGGAATGCTGCCAAGTTAATCTTGTAGTTTTTGCTTTATGTTTCTGCAAAAAGACAAATTTACAACAACATTTATATCACATAATGCCAAGATTTATTGGATATTATGACAGTCTGCAGGATTACATGGATTATATCAGGAATCCAAGCAAAAGATTCTAGTGTCTTGTAAATATCTTTACAGCCAAGACCGTCAGCTGTCTAATTTGAACTCCTAGTCATGGGGTCAAGGCATTCGTATATCTCTTTACATGAGACATAAACATCTATGATGAAAAGAGATGGCCAGATTCTATTAGCTGCGACCAACAAGACAAGTGTTTCCTCACTAAACAGTGCAATGGTGATAGAGATCTCATTCTCTGACCTTTATTGATGGATGGTAGCACATATTGTGGAAGTGCCAGGTGCAGATAGCCACTCTGAGGTTCTAAATAATTAATTATTGATCAATCAATGAAGCGGCATGTTTTCACTTTTATCAAAAAAATATTTTGTGTTGGTAAGGCTCTATTATTATCTTGGCTGCCACAATGAGCTGAGAAAGTGCGGCAGATCAAGCAAGAAAAATTGCCAGTTTCCTAATCCCTGGAAGGAGCCAGCACCTGACGCACAGTCTGTCATTGAACCGGTATGTCCTTCCTGTGTAACTACTGTGTCCTCATTTTGGCTAGCTGTCACTAAAACTATGTTTAAGCTGCCCCCAAATTTTCGCAAGTCACCCAACAAAGCGGCTGCCACTTTCAGTCAGTCAACGGGAGCTTCAGGGACATGCTCTCTCTCTGACTAATCCAATGCTGATCAGGCTGCCGCCCTCTCCAAAAAAAAGCAGCTAGTGCTATCATTTTATCATTTGCTTTCCCCATTTGCAATCCTTTTTTCATGGGGCAAAAGAAGATTGCATTTCAGAGCATTTCCTTCTATTTGCTTACGTGATCATCTGTTTGTCGCTAGCCTATAAATATCAGAAAGGAATGTGAACTCTCCTATGTCAGGTTTGCATGACCATTTATCTTCAATGGTACAATAAGTGTTGCAAGCAAAGAAAGATCAATTCACATAGCTATGTCTGGCAGAGTGCACAGGAGACTTTCTTCTTTAAGAGGTGACGCCTTTTTAAAAGATATTATGTAAGATGAAAAAGATCTTCCGTGCAGAAATGCAGCTTTTACAATGTGAGGGCCATTCAGTGCATGTTGAAAACTGTAAGCTGGAATGACCTTCAGTGATCTGTATGTATAGATTATCAAATCTCACAGCTAGGGTAACAAACCGTGAACATGGTTCAATACTATTTTGGCTTTATACTGTAGATAATAATAATAATAACCCCATTGCTCATCAAGGTCAGAAACTGCCTGGAACTATTGCACTCATCCTATAACATTCGAACATATCAAACTTTTTTTTTGGTTCCTATGGAGTTAAAGTAAAAAGAAATGTTGTTTTTGGGGAAGAGAAATTACCAGCTCATAGTATTTATTAACTTATATAATGCTAATTACATGATCAAATTGGCAAAATTAATTTGTTTTCAGAATACTAAAACAGAAAATACTGGAAATACACAGGTCTATAAGTATGTGAAATGAGAGAGAGTAGGTTAACACTTTGATTTGCGACTTTTGTTAGAACTGAAAATGGAAGCCAGGCAAACACCTTTCTGGGACTGGCCAAAACAAGTGGCGAGAGGGGAGGAAATCAGATAAAACCCATGCATCAAATATGCTAACTACTAGTACAAAGCAACAGCCACTAGATTTAATAACCTGTGAATAGATTTCTTCAAATATAAGCTACATTTCTAGGGTGCTCGTTATGTACGAAAAGAGTTTTCTAGAATGGGAATAATGAATGGCCGCCCAGGGGGGTGATGAGGGTAAAGTGCAGAGGGTCAGGAGGGGGGCAAAAGCACTGTTGAAAAGAGAATGTTTCGGCTCATCCAGATGTTGATGCCAAACAGGTAGTTGGAGAGGTTGGCAACAGCCATAGATTTGATGGAGGAAGTGGCAAGGTATAGCTGGGTATCATCAGCATACGTGTGAGAGCTGACGTCGTGCTTCCAGATAACATCGCCAAGTGATAGCAAGTGCACAATGAAGAGGAGGGACCCAGGATGGAACCCTGGAATATACCAGGTGTGACCATGAGTGCATAGGAGGACAAACCATTTAAGAAATTGTAATATTTATAATAGCATATTTAGTGCAATAGGAAGGAATGAAACCAGAAGAGAATAGTAGTGCCCCAGAGGTGGACTGTAGAGGACAGAGTTTGGGGTAGATGGAGTGATTAATAGTGTTAAAGGCAGCGAAGCCAAAGAGGTATCATCATGGAGGAGGAAGAGCCATATGTATCACAGTTACCACAAAGAGGAGAAGGAGGAGGCTGAAGAGGCTAAAGAATAGAACCTGATTGCAAGAACCATTCAGAAAGCTGTTGAATTACTCGTTAATTACGAAGTTGAATTAAGCGTGAGTCTTAGACGCCAGACTTTATGGGCTGGATTTTGATACTGGGGCGGGTTGGGGTCGTGTTATCCACCCGACTGCAATTGGATGTGGGAGATTGATGCAATTTTCACCTAATTGGGCAATTGAGTTCCAGCATGTGGGAATCCCATGAACCAATTAGTGTTTTCAGTCTGGAAGTCGCCTCTGATGATGTCATCGTTGCTGCTGCATTGAAGGTCTTCAGAGACTGCCTGGCCTTTGCTGTGAGAGGACCTGGATGGAAAATGAGCAGCAGCAGCCCTAAGTCTGTTCCCACATATTTACACCACCGCACAGAGAGAGAGAGAGAGAGAGAGAGGAGAGAGAGAGAGAGAGAGAAGAGAGAGAGAGAGAGAGACTTTTGCTGTGAGAGGACCTGAAGGCAAAATGAGCAGCAGCAGCCCTGGGTCTGCTCCCAGATATTTTTCCTACTTCTCCATTGTAATAGTGGACCTGCAGCTGATAGTCAGCTTTCGAAATGTGTTACCGCCAGGTTTCACATTTGTGGTTCAGAACAGGCGTGCTTCACGTAGAACAAGGGTTAAAATCACAAAGGCCTTTCAAAATGGCATTATAGAGGCAATTTAATGCTTGTTAAGGGCCTTAACAGCCTATCCCGCCTCTTAAAGGCGGGACGGAGTCGGGACCAGCAGACACGATTTAATGAAAATTGCGTGGAGGCGGGATGGAGGCGGACTTGTGCCCGCCCGCCAGTTTTCGCAATTTTAACCCCCCACACGCCTCCAAACCCGCCTCCACGGGTCAATGAAAATCCAGCCCTATGTGTTTCACTTTTATTAAGTTTGGCATGAAAAAGAGTTATACAAGCAGAGTATAATCAAGCACAGTCACACGCTCTTCAGATTCGGATACCCTTCTGACATTACACCAGGCACCTCTTTGGGTATTGTTCTACTAAAAACTAAACATCACAACCTATTTACACGTTGATATATGCTTTGTAACTGATTCATATTCCCTCACTGTACCTGACGAAGGAGCAGCGCTCCGAAAGCTCGTAATTTCAAATAAAACTGTTGGACTATAACCTGGTGTTGTGCGACTTCTCAATTTTGTCCACCCCAGTCCAACACCGGCATCTCCGCTACATATTTACACGTTGATGAGTTCCGCCCAAGTCCCTTGATCTCCCCTATTGGCTCCTCATGCCACATGACCTCATATGCTGCTTCCCCTTCAGTAGTTTTCCTTGATGCCTGGACTTGCCTTTCATCATGAACGACTTCCTGTCTTTGTACTGCAATTAATCCAATCAACTCTGGCTAGACTAACTCTCTGGAATCTTCTTCCTACCTTCCATGTTTCAACTTTCCTTACTTTTTTTGTTTTGAATGTATGTAATTAATCAGCAATGAAATCGATACTTTCCTTTCATCATCCCCTCCATCTTTG
This sequence comes from Squalus acanthias, assembly GCA_030390025.1. NCBI lineage: Eukaryota > Metazoa > Chordata > Chondrichthyes > Squaliformes > Squalidae > Squalus > Squalus acanthias. The sequence goes on from CM059427.1 coordinate 8,952,018, forward strand.
GTTACTCTTTTGTACTGCCTCAGCTATCCAATCCTCATTTCTCAAGGCTTTTACTTCTTGGATACTCTTGCGAAGCAGGCACGTCATAATCAATACGACAGCTAATACTACCAACTGAGTATCTACTAGAACAAAAGCAAAATACTGCGGATGCTGGAAATATGAAATAAAACCAGAAAATGCTGGAAATACTCAGCAGGTCAGGCAGCATCTGTGGAGAGAGAAACAGAGTTATCGTTTCAGATCGATGACCCTTCGTCAGAACTACCTAGTCCCATTTGGACCACTCTAGCCCAGGGATGTAATTCTACACTTGTCGCTATCTCCCACCATTCATGATTTCCTAATTCCTTAATTGCTTGCTCTATCTGTTTATTATCCTGTAGCATGTGCCCGATATGTTTTTGTGAGGTTCTTGTTCTGTGGATTATGAATTTCAGACTGAGGGATAGAGTGGGTATATAATGTTCGATATGTGTGATTGCTAGGATCACCTCCTTCTCCAAGGGCAGTTTCACTTGGAGGTGAGTTACATTATGATGGTGCACTGGCACCAGTGTTTTATCACAGATCTGGGATTTTTCAGTTGGGGACACACAGAATTGGTGTTTTGATATGGGACATCTTGTCAATCCAACAGTCATAAAGGCAGCTGTGGTGGTCACACAGTATTTTCCCATGCCTTTGTAGGCTATATTAGTCCGTCGCTCCTCCCAGAGTCCTAGACTCATCTTATAATTGGGCGATGCTTCATCAATCGTGAACCCGCAGGTCGGAGCGGTATGTTGTCATACCACATCGCACCTACAGACCCATGGGGTCGCTTTTAGGGTGCAGCACTCCATGTCCGGTGCTATCCAAGTTCCGCCGTTCTTTATCAGATGGTGTGTGTGTTCTTCATATTGTTTCTGTATCGGGCCTATTCCAGAGTCTTCAATCATTCCGATACACTCTACCTGGTACACTTTCCAAAGCTGGCTTCCATTCTTTGTTAGCAAGGGTAATGCCAGTACCACTGGAATGATGTTCTTGTCCTCGCCCTCATCCCGTGAGGCCAAGAATGCCATTCCCATTTGGCGCATCATATCGTAATCCGTGTCCTCATTCCCAGCGAACCATTCCTTTAATTGCTCTTCATGGATAAAGGAAGGGATACGGCTAGTCCTTTTTGGATTATATTCATTGCAAATGCTGTGTACAAGCTGCACATGATACCTCTAGTAAGATTTTGGTTCTAGTTGACCTCGTTTGCCCGTATTATTTAATTTATCATATCTTGAACCCTTCCAAGATTCTCTACTAATTCCTCAATGGACAATAGCGTGTTATGATGCTCTCTCAGGTTGTCATCATTTTTGCCAACAATCCTTTTAATTGTCTCTTTGTTACCTCATCGTGCTCCCGCATGCTTTCTATATCTATCCTATTTACTCCTGCCAACCCTGCTGTGGCTCCTATTCCTAGCCATTCTGTTAAACCTCATTTCCTTCGTGATTGAAACCCCTCAGACTCATCTTTCTCTCAGTCCTTGGCTCGTGTTTCTGATTTTTCACTAGCAATTCTTTTACCAATTCTCCTAACGTTTTGTCTATTAATTATGAATAACTCCCTTCAGATAATTCTGTTGACATATTCAAGCTCATATTTACCACAACCGGTACAATCTCAAAGCGCACATCGTTATATAATACAGTTTTTGATTCTATTTCTTCCAGTCCGTTGATGCTGGGGTTATTTAGTTGGACTGGACAGGTGGGTTTATTCTTTTCTGCTTCTGTTGTGTCATTCTTTTGTTTCAATACTATTTTTATATTTGCAGGAAAGATTGTACCGTTTGCTCCTCCTCTGTCACCACAACATTATGTTTCCCTTTTCTCCTTCCACATGTCGTCTCCATATTCGTGGCCATCGTTTACCTGTGGACACAAGACCAAATGTAGCATCCATTCTTTATTCAGCATCTGCACCCTTCTTTTTATAGAGTTTACACTTATCCCCATGATACCATGGGAATTGGATTTTCTTTCCCCATTTTTGAATGGCCAATTTCAGATTGGTCTCTCCCATTTTATCCATGCTTTCATACGGACCTTCCCAGTTCACCTCCCCGGCCCTATTCCCAACCCCCCCCCCCCCCCCCACCCCCCACACCCCTTTTAACAATTTAAGCAGCTCACCTAACAGGAGATGTCCCTCCATTGTTTTTGTAGCTAGCACCAAATCATCTACGTATTGCAACAGGCATTCTGGTTTAGCCACTGAAAAGCAGGTTGAAGTGCTGGAAGCTAAAAAGGCGTGAGACCAACTTCTTTTCAAAAAAACGAATACAGCAAGTAATTAACTCCAGCAATGCAGTTTGGCAGCCGGAAATTAATGACTTCTTGCTTATGACACCGTAGGGGGTGGGTGTGGGGTCAATCACACAATAACAGTTTGCAGAAGCTGTTTTTTTTTACTTTTTAAAACTCTTCTGTGTATTTAACACTTGTATTTCAGTCGAAAGGAATCCACACCACACATCCTTAATTTAAAATGTATGAATCCAACTTTCCCTTAACTCTCCCATTCCTGGGGATACAATCTTAAATTGAAAACAACACTCAACAACCGTTCACACTCTCATGCACCTGAAAAATGTTGGTTCCTGTAACGGCGTTATGAACTCTGAAAATGCCAAATTTTTCCTGATAATCCCAAATTGCGCACCTAGGGATGACGCACATAACTTGCATTATGAGCTGTCCGCAGTGCAAATCTACTGACAACCAGTTCCATAATTTAATCAAACACTCTCGTGAATTACTCCAAATCAGTTCAAAACCAAAAACAGCAGCAGTTTCTGCTAAACAAGTTATCACTTGATAACATCACCATTAACTTTCAGGATCCTCCAGCCAGCAGCAAACTTTCACACATTCGCACACACTTTCAGAGACTGAACACAGAATCCAGCAGCCTCTTCCTTTTAAATAAAAACAGAAACTGCTGAAAATACTTCTTTCTCACAACAATTTTAACTTTTACTGTGGGCTTTTAACATCTTTCTCTTTTTCATAACCCTTTTGTTGCACCTCAAATGTCCTACCCAGGGTATTTTAAGGAACTCTTTTACAACATTAGTATGCTGTGAAAGGTCTGATTAACTTTGCTGGTATGAACTCTGCTCCCTCCTGCACAATCTCTTTTTTAAATCCTCAGAGGCAGTAGCAGTCATTGACTACATCTGACCCACCTTGTTCCAACAGGATTTTACCTGGTTCCAGACTATCTCATCATCTATCTGTTTCTGAATGACACTCACAGCTTCTCTGTCAGTTTTTCCCTTGTCACTGGTAAGGATGGAGATCAGATCAGTAACTCAGATCTTCTCCAATTTCTTAAGAAAAGCTTTCTTGACCTCAGTCGAGTTGGTCACACAAACCTTCTCCATTTCTCGGTCACACAAACCCTCTCGGTCACACAGATCTTCTTAGTACCTTTTCCCTTTTGGATCTGGCTCCCCCTGTGGAGGAGATCAGTCTCCCGTGCTACGGTTTTACCCCTTACAACAACTTCCCCTATCTAGGTGACAATAAGAGTTGAGGACTGTGCAACTGGTCTAGTCCTTTCCTCAGCCACTAGCATGTCATAACGCCATCACACAGCTTTGTACTTGTCTTACTTTCGCTGTCCAATTTAATTACCACTCGCACGTGTATGTGTTCTTTATTCTGATGTGGAGATGCTGGTGTTGGACTGGGGTGGACAAAAATGAGAAGTCGCACAACACCAGGTTATAGTCCAACAGTTTTATTTGAAATCACAAGCTTTCGGAGCTGCTGCTCCTTCGTCGGGTGAATTAAACAAATACAGAATCGCCAAAGCATATATAGATAGAGAACAATGCATGTGTAACTTACAATGGCAGACGACTAAATTTAATCATCCTGACTGTTTATCTGCCGAGGTGTGACAAAAGGCAATCAGGTCAGCCAGGAAGGTACCACATCAAAGACATAGCAAGATACAACTGAGACAATGAGGTGGAGTTACAGGGGGTCTAACGTGTCAAAAGCTGCAGTCGGTATGTAAAATGATAAACTTTAAAATTTTTACTTTTTTACTGGGCATCACATCTGTGAACAAGCCAACGACGACTCGAGTCTGGATCACGTCATGTATCGTGACATAAACCCAAGATCCCGGTTGAGACCGTCCTCATGAGTGCGGAACTTGCCTATCAGTTTCTGCTCGATGATTTTGCGTTGTTGTGTGTTTCTAAGGCCGCCTTGGAGAACGCTTACCCGCAGATCCGAGGCTGAATGTCCTTGACTGCTGAAGTGTTCCCCGACTGGGAGGGAACACTCCTGCCTGGTGATTGTTGCGCGGTGTCCGTTCATACGTTGTCTCAGTGTCTGCATGGTCTCGCCGATGTACCATGCCGCGGTGCATTCTTTCCTGCAACGTATGAGGTAGACAACGTTGGCCGAGTCACATGAGTATGTACCATGCAGCTGGTGGGTAGTGTCCTCACGTGTGATGATAGTATCTGTGTTGATGATCTGGCATGTCTTGCAGAGGTTGCCGTGGCAGGGTTGTGTGGTGTCGTGGTCGCTGTTCTCCTGACAGCTGGGTAATTTGCTGCGAACGATGGTACTTTTGAGGTTAGGCGGTTGTTTGAAGGCGAGTAGTGGAGGCGTGGGGATGGCCTTAGCAAGGTGTTTGTCGTCATTGATGACATGTTGAAGGCTGCGAAGAACATGGCGTAGTTTCTCCGCTCCGGGGAAGTACTGGACGACGTAGGGTACCCTGTTGGTTGTGTCCCGTGTTTGCCTTCTGAGGAGGTCTATGCGATTTTTCGCTGTGGCCCGTCGGAACTGTCGATCGATGAGTCGAGCGTCATATCCCGTTCTTACGTAAGAATGGGATATGACGCTCGACTCATCGATCGACAGTTCCGACGGGCCACAGCGAAAAATCGCATAGACCTCCTCAGAAGGCAAACACGGGACACAACCAACAGGGTACCCTACGTCGTCCAGTACTTCCCTGGAGCGGAGAAACTACGTTCTTTGCAGCCTTCAACATGTCATCGATGACGACGAACACCTTGCTAAGGCCATCCCCACGCCTCCACTACTCGCCTTCAAACAGCCGCCTAACCTCAAAAGTACCATCGTTCGCAGCAAATTACCCAGCTGTCAGGAGAACAGCGACCACGACACCACACAACCCTGCCACGGCAACCTCTGCAAGACATGCCAGATCATCAACACAGATACCATCATCACACGTGAGGACACTACCCACCAGGTGCATGGTACATACTCATGTGACTCGGCCAACGTTGTCTACCTCATACGTTGCAGGAAAGAATGCACCGCGGCATGGTACATCGGCGAGACCATGCAGACACTGAGACAACGTATGAACGGACACCGCGCAACAATCACCAGGCAGGAGTGTTCCCTCCCAGTCGGGGAACACTTCAGCAGTCAAGGACATTCAGCCTCGGATCTGCGGGTAAGCGTTCTCCAAGGCGGCCTTAGAAACACACGACAACGCAAAATCATCGAGCAGAAACTGATAGGCAAGTTCCGCACTCATGAGGACGGTCTCAACCGGGATCTTGGGTTTATGTCACGATACATGACGTGATCCAGACTCGAGTCGTCGTTGGCTTGTTCACAGATGTGATGCCCAGTAAAAAAGTAAAAATTTTAAAGTTTATCGTTTTACATACCGACTGCAGCTTTTGACACGTTAGACCCCCTGTAACTCCACCTCATTGTCTCAGTTGTATCTTGCTATGTCTTTGATGTGGTACCTTCCTGGCTGACCTGATTGCCTTTTGTCACACCTCGGCAGATAAACAGTCAGGATGATTAAATTTAGTCGTCTGCCATTGTAAGTTACACATGCATTGTTCTCTATCTATATATGCTTTGGCGATTCTGTATTTGTTTAATTCACCCGACGAAGGAGCAGCAGCTCCGAAAGCTTGTGATTTCAAATAAAACTGTTGGACTATAACCTGGTGTTGTGCGACTTCTCATTCTTTATTCTGGGTCTTGCTGTGTAGTTGTCGCCGTGGGTTGTCAACAGTGAAAGTAGTCTACCTCCTGTCCAAAGCTTGTCCGGATCGAGTCCTTGGAGGTTCAGGTTTCACTCCAGTCCTGTGTCAACCGTCCCCGTTTTTCAAAAAGCCGCAGGTTCAGGTCGGGGCAGGCTCGCCAATGTGGAATTATTTGTTAATTACGAAGTTGAATTAAGCATGAGTCTTAGACGCCAGACTTTCCTTGTTTGGCTTTTATTAAGCTTGGCGTGAAGAGAAGTTACACAAGCAGAGTACAATCCAGCATAGTAACACGCTCTTCAGATTCGGATACCTTTCAGGTATTACACCAGGCACCTCTTCGGATATTGTACTCCTAAAAACTAAACATCGCAGCCTATTTACACTCTCTCTCCAACCTTCTTTCGACCTTCCATGTTTCAACAGAAGCTGTCTCTCCTTTTCATTCTAAGGTGGCACCTAGGTTGGCAGCTCCCTAGTGAGCACTGTCATCTGAACCTCCATCCATGACTATCCACTGCCATCCCTTTCCTCTTACACCCCACCCCCAACCCCCCCCTCCGCCCCCCCCCCCCCCCCCCGCCCCACAACCCCTACCCTCCAGTCTCCTTTATCCCATTGGTTAAGACTCAATGCCCCTAATAGTGGGTACATTTCTTAGCTCAATTTTCAAGTTTCAAGCTGCACGTCAAAGAGCACATTGCCCAGCCCCGATCCTTCCGCCCCCCCCCCCCGCCCCCCACCATACTTTTGCCTGGTTTCATCTCCTGGGACCCACATCTCATTTAATTTCCTGGGCATTTTGGGCTCTTCTGTCGTGAGGACTGTGCTACTTTGCTGGATTACACCATACACCTCACCTGCACTGATGCTGCTCTGCCACTTAATACTTCCCAGTTTAAATTAATAAGCTCCAGATCTCCCACCCAGCACCCACCCCCCCCCCCCCGCCCCACCCACCCCCCACCTGTTATTACCTGCTGAGACTGTATTCTCTGCTGACCACTTTTATTCAACTACCTGACCTGCTCTTACTGGCTTATGCGGGTTTTCTTCTCCTCCGATTAAGTCATTGCTGGGTCAGTTCTGATCTTCTCCTGCTGGCTCCCATTCTGCTCTGGGTATTGCCGAATGATCTGCACCCTGCTGCTATCAGCTCTCATTTTCTAATTGTTGGCTCTGCTCTGCCCCACTCAGCCTTCAGAGCTTCTCCATCACCCTTCACCGGACTGGGTTGGACATAGAAACATAGAAGATAGGAGCAGGAGTAGGCCATTCGGCCCCTCGAGGCTGCTCCGCCATTCATTGCCTGGCCCCCAATCCCCAATGATCGTCCTGGTCCTGAGCTGAGGCTGGAGCTCTGGCTGCAGGAGGTGGCAGAGCTCTGTGACCACCTCCTTGCTGAAGCGGAGCCTTTAAAAGCACTGCTCCTCTGAGAGATGAATGTAGGAGAAGTGCTCCTGGAATACCCTGGGAGGGTAAGGTCTCCTATTGAGAGCGCTGTTGGCCCTCCTCCCTCTGGCCACATTTTGCTATTTTTGTCTCTGCCTCCGATGGTGACGCTGGAGGGCGAGGTCCAGTGCCAGTACAGCCCCCATTAAGTGATGGAAATGTTATGCTATCGAATGTAACCAAAATGAAAGTGATAAATTCTTCTCAGCCAGAATACTCCTTCAAGTTGAATACGGTCAAATGGGTCAAACGCCTGTCTGCTTGTGTCAAACTGACGAGGCAGCACTGTTTGTCGAAAAATAAAAACCCGGAAGTTGACCCCTTTATATAACGCTCCTCCAGCGCTCATCCGACTGCAAACCGCCTCCCGTACCTGTCGTTGCTAACGGCAGGCACTCAGGCAGGGGGGCGAGAGTGAATTTCTGAGCCGGGGCACTGCGCACCCGGATGACGTCATGACCTCCAGGCGGAGGAGATCGTGGGGCTAGTGGTTACCGCTGCCGCAAACCTCCAGCTCAATCTCACGGGCGTCGGTACTAGTGCCACACCCGGTCGCAAAGCCGGTAGCGCCCCATTGACGCCCCCGGAGGGGCTAACGGATGGCGCAAAGGCACCCAATTTTTCCCCCAAGGTGTCGAGAACAACTTGTATTTATATAGTGCCTTTGGCGGAGAAAAACATTTCAAAGCACTTCAAAAAGGCATAAGGGGAGGAAAAAAAGGACATCAAGCCAAAGAAGGAGATATTAGGATAGGTGACCAAAAGCTTGGTTAAAGAGATGCATTTTCAGGAGGGTTAAAAGGAGGAAAGGCCGAGAGGTTTAGAGAGCATGTTGTCAAACGACTGAAAGCACAGCTGCCAATAGTGGGGGGGGGTGGGGGGGGGACTTACACAAGGGTAGAGTCAGGGAAAGGGGAGAGGTTGGGGGGGGAATTAAAGATAAGGAGGAGCAAGATCATGGAGAGATTTAAACACTAGGATGAGGATTTTAAATTTGAGGAATTGGGCGACTGAGAGCCCATATGAGACAAGGGTGATGGGCAAGTGGGTCTTGGTGTAGGATAGGATATGGGCAGCTGAGTTTTGGATGAGCTGAAGATTAAGAAGGGTAAATGATAAAGGCTGACAAAGAGAACAATGCAGTAAGAGTCTGGAGGTGATAACTGCAGGAATGTTTCATTGGCAGATAGGCTAAGGTGGGGTGGGAGTGACTGATCTTCTGGAGGTGGAGGAAGGCCATTTTTGTGATTGGGGGGGGGGGGGGAGATGGGGCCGGAAATTCATTGTAGGGTCGAATAGGACACTGAGGTTGTGAACTGTCTGGCTCAGCATGAGAGAGTGGCCAGGGATAGGGATGGTGTCATTGGCGAGGGGGCAGGGTTTGTGCTAGGGTCCAAAGGTGACAGCTGCAGTCTTCCCTATATTTAGCTGGAGGAAGTTATGACTCATTCAGGATTGGATATCAGATTAGCAGATTGATGGTGCAGAGGCAGTGGAAGGGTGAAGAGGTAGTCCTAGAATTAGCAATGTACACGTGAAAGCTGTCCCTATGTCTGTGGATGTTGTCACCAAAGGGCAGCATGCCAATGAGAAAAGGAGGAGGGGCAAGGATGCACCCTTCCAGGGTGATAGTGTGGGATCGGAAGAGAAGCCATTGCTAGAGATGCTCAGGATATGATCGGATAGATAAGAGTGGAACCAAGTGAAGGCAGTCCTACTTAACTGGACAATGAAGGAGATTCTTTGGAGGAGGATGATGTGGTCAACTGTGTTGAAGGCTGCAGAGACATTGAAGAGAATGAGGGATACTGCAACATGGTCACAGTCACAGAGGATATTATTTGCGACTTTGATTAGGGCCATCACGGAAGATGATAAGGTCAAGGGGTGGCCATGAATATGGGTATGAGAGTTGATATGAAAGGTAAGGTATAGAAAGGATGGGAGGGTGGTGAATTCAAAGGAGAGAGGGCAAGGGGGCACTGAAATGAACAATGAAATCACCAATGATGAGGAGTCACGGTGCAGAGGCTGACGTAGCAAAGAATGGAAGATATCTTGGGGAGAAACTCAGAGTAGGAGTTTGGTGGGGACAGTAGACAACAAGGATTTTAAAAGCGAGCTGAGAGGGGTGGAACATTGTGAGGCCTTTGAGGCAGGAGAAGGTGACAGAGGAATAATGGGAAGGGCCAAGGTGTGACTTAGTGATAACGGCTACTTTGCCACCACAGCCATTTTAGGCACGGCAGGATGTAGAATGTATAACCAGAGGAGGAGGCTTCAGTAAAGAAAAAGCAACAACAACAACAAGTCTTTATATAGCGCCTTTAACGTAGTAAAACATCCCAAGGAGCTTCACAGGAGTATTAGAAGACAAAAAATTTGAATAAGCTGCATTAATATAGTGCCTTTTATAATCTCGGGACATCCAAAAGTGCTTCACAGCAAATAAAATACTTTTGAATGTAGTCAATATTGTAATGTAGGAAAATATGCCAGCCAATTTGTAGCAGATAATCAGGTTTTTTTGGGGGGTGTTGTTGATAGAGGAATAAATGTTGGCCAGGACACCAGAAGAACACCCCTGCTCTTCCGTGAATGGTGCTATGGGATCTTCTGCATCTAACTGAGAAGGCAAGTGAGCCCTTGGGTTTAACGTTTCATCTCTGCCATTGCTGCACTCTCTCAGTACTGCACTGAGGTGTCAGCCTAGATTATGCACTCAAGAATGGGGCTTCAACCCACGAGTCGCCATGACTGACTCGGGTGTAAATTATACCACAAGAACAAGGGTAACACTTAAGTGGCAAGGTGTTGCCATCCATGAGCCAAGTTTCAGTCAAACTTAGGCTATCAATAAGATCATCCATAATATGGTTTTGGATGGCAAGGGCCTTGTTTGTGAATAAATGGATATTCAGGAGGGAGAAGCAGAGAGAGGTGGTGATTGTTGATCCAATGGGAGAATCCAGGGGGATGGGGGTAGATGGGTTGAGCAGGGTGATGAGTTTAGCCCCCAATGGGTGTGTTGAGTGGAAGGTTGGTGAGAGAGAAGAATGGGGTAGCTGGGATTACTGCTACAGGGAGGCAACAATTGGGACCACGATGGGCCCCTCATAAATTGCTGAGAGAGGTACAGAGGGTAGCCATGGGCTTATTTGACGGGAATTCAAGCCTGGATGACAGGAGGAAAGAAGGAAGGCAGAGGAGCAGTGATAGGTGGAGATAGGGATCAGGGACAAAGTATCTGAGATGGAAGAGATGAAAGGTGCAATGGATGGGTGAAGGGAAGCAGAGCAGAGAAAGTAAAAGAGAGAGGCTGACACTTTTTTAAAAAGTTGATAAAAGTAATGGGTTCCAGTCCAGATCAGAAGCCAGAATGTACACTTGAATAGAGACAAAGGGGGGAGAGTGCTAGAAATTGTGGGGGGAAAATTGGCTCGCGCCCCTTTTGGGGCGATAACTTCGCCGGGGTGCTACTGAAAGCGCTGCCCCTCCCTCTTGGGGCGCTACCATTGAATATCGCGGCGCTACGTGCAGCAGTGCCACGTGCGCTGGCACATATCGCCGCTGTACTGCAGGCCTCCCGCCCCTGATTAAAGGGGAGGGGCCTAGTGCAGCGCACAACGGGGCCCTGCTGGCCCACCAGGGCGCGGTGTGCCGGCAAACGAGTCCGGCACTCGCGACCGGCACCCCACAGCGGGAGGCGAGAGGGGGCAGGTGCTGGCAGGCAGCCCAAAAAAAAATGGCTGCCTGGCACCTGCCCTTTAATTATCATCGCCCCGGCTGCAATAACGCCTCACTGACCCTGTCGGACACAGCGTCCGGCGGTAGGTCAGGGGGCGCGAGGCAAGTTTGCGAGCGGGGCGCGAGCGGGGTGCTGCGCATGGTGATGATGTCATCGCCGGAGGCGCAGCGCCGCGGGGCGCTACTGGCTACCGCTGGTGCTAACCTCCCGCTGAATTTTGCGGGTGGCGTTAGCAGGTGCCGCGCCCGGGCGCTAGGTGCCCCGTTAGCAACCGAATTTTTCCCCAGGGTACCTTAGCGCCTCCCGTTAGCACCTCCGTGGGGCACTAATGGGGCGCTAACAACTTACCGCCCGGGTGCGGTGATGTTAGCGCCGCCAGCGAAATTCACCTGGTGGTGTGCGGCAGCACTAACCACTATGGCCACGGCTGCCTGCGGTTGGAGATCGTGCCGTCATCCGGCCGCAGGTCACCCCAGTAGCGCCCCGGACCGGAAATTCATTCTCGCCCCCTGCTCAGCGCCTGCCGTTAGGAACGATGGGTAGAGGAGGCGGTTTGCAGTCGGCTGGGAGCTAGAGGAGCGCTATTTAAAGGCGAGCACTTCCTGTTTTTTTGTCGGCAAACAGTGCTGCCTTGTCAGTTTGACAGAAGCAGACAGGTGATTTGACCCATTTGAGGTTTTCCTACTTAAATTATCAGGTTCATTTGTCTTGCTTTTGATACTGCAACATTTCCAACACTTAATGGGGGCTGTACTGGCACTGGACCTCGCCCTCCAGCATCACTCATTGGAGGCAGCGGAGGCAGAGAGAAAGATTGGAAAACATGGCCCGAGGGAGGAGGGCCAACAGGGCTCTCAACAGGAAACCTTACCCTCCCAGGATATTCCAGGAGCACTTCTCCTACATTCATCTCTCAGAGGAGCAGTGCCTTAGAAGGCCCCGCTTCAGCAAGGAGGTGGTCACAGAGCTTTGCCACCTCCTGCAGCCAGACCTCCATCCTCAGCTCAGGACTAGGACGCCTCTCTCAGTGGCAGCGAAGGTCACAGTCGCTCTCAATTTCTACGCTAGCGGCTTCTTCCAGGCTTCAACAGGGGATATTGCAAACATTTAGCAGTTCGCCGTCCATTGCTGTATCCGGGAGGTAACAGACGCTCTGTACAGAAGGAGAAGGGAGTACATCTCATTCCCCATGACCAGAAAGAAGCAGGAAGAATGCTCATGTGGCTTTGCAAGGATAGCGGGCTTCCCCTTGATTCAGGGCGCCTTTGACTGCACCCACGTGGCTTTGCGGGCACCTCATCACAATTCAGAGGTGTTCCGCAACCGCAAAGGCTACCACTCTCTGAACGTTCAGTTGGTGTGCGACCACAGACAGCTCATCCTTGCTGTTAATGCTCACTATCCTGGCAGCAGCCACGATGCATTCATCCTGCATGAGACTGGTGTCCCAGCACTGTTCCACCCACCACATGAAGCTCGCGGCTGGCTGCTCGGAGACAAGGGTTATCCACTCGCCATCTGGCTGATGACACCCCTCTGCAACCCTAACACTCCTGCTTAGCACGCATACAATGGCAGCCATACCGCCACCAGGAACCTGATCGAACAGACTATCGGCGTGCTGAAGCAATGGTTCCACTGCCTTGACCGCTCTGGAGGAGCCCTGCAGTACTCCCCTGATCGAGGCTCCCTTTTCATCGCTGTGTGCTGCATGCTGCACAAACTAGCCATTCTGAGGGCCCAGCCATTGCCACCAGGGATTGCAGGTCCACCTCAGGAGGAGGAAGAGGGACAGGAGGAGGAGGACGAGGTGGAGGAGGAAGATGAAGCGGAGGAGGAGCAGCAGCAACAGAGGAGGGAGACACTCAATCTTGCTTCTGCAAGGGCCGTTTGTGGTCGCCTCATTACACAGCTCTTCCAATAATTGATATATCATATGGCCTTTGCACAGCACAACCACATCATTACTGCCAGCTCGTAGCCCCTATCACGGGGCAAAGGTCAAATGAGAAACATCACAAAATGTGCAACATCAAATTAACAATTTATTATCAAACACAACTCTCTCTTATGAAACACAACTATTCATAAAGAAACACATGTTTACAAACACATCAATTTATAACACACACTACACCCATTTGCTACTAAAGTTTTCTTTAATCCCCCTTCTTCAATGATTTCCCTCCCCTTTTGAGATCCCCCCTCCCAACCCTACTGCTCCTCCGTAATGTGGCCCCAGTGGCTGCAGCAAGGCTGGTGGAAGGCTGCTGAGTCTGGGAGCCAGAGACTGCAGATGGCCTTGCAGGTCGCTCTCGACCCTGGAAGGCCCGGCTGCAGACTGCACCACCTCAGCATGGGCGACAGCAGTCTGGGATGGCTGGGTTACAGGCTGCGGCAAGAGCAATGGTGGAGTGGCAGTGGTGGGAGCAGGAATGCTGTCATCCTGATAGAGGACAGGACCTTCCTGCTCGACCGACGCACTGTCACTCCCCCAGGGCAGAACCTCAGCATCCGGAGCAATCGATTGCTAACCTGCTGCTGCACCGTGAGATCCCCGGTAGGCTGTGGGTGACCCAGCAAAGATGGCAGCAGTCAGCGCTTGCGTGGCATCAATCTGAGACTCCATGAGATCAGTCTGAGATTGCATGCCAGCAACCACTGACTCCATTACAGCGCTAAGCCGTTGCGTTGCCTCGACCTGTGCTGCAACAGCTGCTGCCACCTCACCCATGACACGCGGCATGGGGTCTGGGTCTCCACGGTCTCTCTGAGAGTCAACCATCCTTTGCAAACTGCCAAGGATGGGCTCGATGGTGTGCGCAGAGATGAGTGCAATGCTGGAGGTGGACTCCTCCACACTCCTAGCCAGTGCATCCATGCTCTCGGGCACCTTTGCCATTGCACCCATGAGCTCGGTGTGCATGCTCATCGCCCGTGTGGTCATCGCCTCGACATCGAGGTCCTCATCTGAGTCCTGTGCAGCAGAACTCACCCTCCGGGGAGATGGCCCTCGAGCTTTCCTTTTCCCCATGGCGTTGCTGCAGCCCGCTGGGTCCCGGAGCTTCACCCACATCAGACCCATCCACTAGGCTCCCATCCAGCGACCGCGTTGCTCCATTATCGGACATAGTGCCTTCGGGAGACACAGGCAGTGAGGCTCTGGCTTGTTCTTCCTCCTCCTCTCCCGCGTCACTGCCACTGGGAGGCTGAGGGACAGGCTGCTCAGATGGTGGCTGATTATCTGAAAGCATAAAAGCACAAAAGTGGGGTTAAGGTCAGGGGAGGGGGGTAGGAAGGGAGCAAGGAATGAAGACAGTATACTTAGATGGAACGTGGGAAGGGCTTGTGGTGTGAGGATGAAGTGGTATAAGAGAAGAGGGAGAGGTGATGAACATACCATTGATGTCCCCAAGGGGGTCGACTTCTCCGACGGCCACAGCGCCCTTGACCTGGGCAGCAATGATGCGGCCCACTCGCTCTTCCAGGTCTGTAAGGGGCTGCAGGTCTGCCTCACCTCCTCCCATTCATACCTGCTCCCTCCTGTTGTGAACAAGCTTGGCCTACAAGAAAAAGGACAGCGTGTGGGTGAGTGTGCAGCCATGTGTTTGGCAGATGTGCCTACCATAGTTGAATGGTTGTTAATGTATGCAAGGTGTGAGATGTGAATGTCACTTTTAGTAGGTGGGCATAGTTGGTGGGTGAGTGTTGGGGATGTGGTGGTTTATACAGTGTGTGCACAGAGTGAGGTTGAGATGGTGGGATGTGGAGGTTTTTGAAGCATGTACTCATCCTGACCACCCGAGTAAGGTCGTTGAATTTCTTCCGGCACTGAGTGGGAGTTCTGTGGACCACACTTCTGGCCGACATGTGCTGGGCAACCTCCCTCCACATCCTCCCAAAGGCAATGGCCTCCTGCCAGTGTCTGGGAAGAGCACTGCCTGTCGGCGTTCCATAGCCGTGACCAGAGCCTCCAAGGCGTGGTCGCTGAACCGGCGAGCTCTCTCTCTGGGCCTCTGATCAGCCATCAGTTGGTTGAATGAAGGCTTGCTGCTCCTTGCAGGCTCAGTTCACAAGCAGCAATGATCAGAGCGAGGCTGTGCAGCATGATTGAACCTCCCCTTTAAGAACTGGAAGGCGCCAGTCTGTCTGAGGACTCTCTAATTGACAGCGCCGGAACTTGATTAGTGCTCTGAAGGTAGCGCTCTGCTCTGTGACATTAGCACCCTAAGAGAAGTGTGTAGCGTTTGATTTAGCGATCCACTTCCCTCTTGGGGTGCTAAAACTCAATTTCGCGTTCGCCAGCGCTATTTAGCGCCGGGCGCTAAAGTTGCCGCCCCAAAATGGTCGATACCGAATTTTCCCCCCTTATCTTAACTTTACACTGTGCTCAATGCATTAACAGTCCTGTCTAAATCTTCCCATTCACTCCACAAATATACCTTCACCTGTAGTGCCTTCCAGGCAACACACAAATATTACATTCCTGCCATGTAATGAAACATGCTCGCAAACCTTTACAAGAACACTCTCTGCACACACAACTTCAGTGCAACCAAATCTTTAATCTAAAATCATGTTTTGGGTTAGAGTCTAATATTTGTTTTCCCTTGGTGACAGCGCGTGATGAATATGTTCTTAAACCTAGCCCTGTGCTCTAGGTGCTACTTGAGTGGCAGGAAGTGTGTAGGGTGGCTGGCTGTTGTGTGTTCGTGCAAGCCTCTTGGCATCGAGGTGGCCCGCTCTTCCCAGTAGCTGAGTTCTGAGCTGAACCTGCTGCAGCTTGTGACCATTAGACTGTATTGACAGCCAGCTCTTTGAGCTTCCTACCACATGTGCAAGTGATGCAGGGCACTTGTGGGAGAGCGCAGATACGGTGGAGTCCTGAGAGACAACACCATCCTCTGTGCCCATGCCAGCCATGCCTCTGCCGCTGGGCCCTGCCTCACCATGGCTAACTAACACCATGACAGCAACCCTAATGGCACCAGTGAGAGCAGCAGAGCAGTGCATTATGGTTCTTTCTAACCAATCGCCGGGCTTGTCGAAGCTGGAAGCCCGTTCCACTCTGGAACTCCAGGGTGCTATGGCCGCTGTCTGAGCATCTTTGTGAGAAGTTCTAACTCTTTACAGCCTCTGCCATGCTCCATGGTGAACTGCAAAACCAGCATGCAAGACTATAAATGTGCAGCTAATGGACTGCTCTACGCAAACCGTCATCTGCAGCACATGCTCCTAAATAACTGCCTCAGCACCTGATACTCGGAAATCATTTTTCTTTTAAAAATAGGTCCTGTGAAGGCCCGATCTCCAAGAACACCAACCAAGGCACAAAGGAAGCTGGACCGCTGGATAGCAGGTGCCCCTCCTCCGCTGCTCATCAACTGCTCCTGCTCGCTCCTATATGTGTCACCCTGTGTACTGTTTAATTCATCTGAGGTAGATATATCGGAGGTGATGCGTGCCAGGGATAGATTGCATGCCAGTGTGTGCTGTGATGTGCTCCCTTGCCCAGATGTTCTGGGCCCTGGTTCTGCTTCCTGTGGCTGACCTAGAGAAAAGAAGTGGAAGACAAGTTACAATAGTGTCCTTCTGAGCTACCTTCACATAAAACTATAAATAGGATGAGTGACATGGTCAAGGGCTTCACTATATGCTTGCTGGCAGTACATGAATGAGAGGATTGGATGGGACAGATGAATACTAGATTATCGCAAACCCTGAGCTGGTAACAGTCCTCGTAATGCCTATCTCCAGCACCCTCCATGTTCTCTCTTCCAAGGATTTCCAGAGCTTCCTCCTTGTATGGGGTTAGAGTTCTCATCTTAAGAGGGCCTCTTCCTGTTCTGTCTCTTTACATTTTATTCTGCAACTAGTGTGGCTGCCATGACATGTACATGCAACATGCAGCACCTACATTAAGTGGTAGGAATCCTTTGGTCTGATGCATGTAAGAATGTGAATGAAGGAACACTTCCAGGTGAAAGGTGGAAGTTCAAAGTGCATCCAGGTGCCTACTGGGCATGCATAGTAATTATTGAAAGCACTTTAAGCCAGTGTGAGGTAATTGTAACACAAAAGCAAAATACTGTGGATGCTGGAAATCTGAAATAAAAACAGAAAATGCTGGAAATACTCAGCAGGTCAGGCAGTATCTGTGGAGCGAGAAAGAGAGTTAACGTTTCAGATCAATGAGCTTTCATCAGAACCCTGATGAAAGTTCTGGCAAAAGGTCATTGATCTGAAACGTTAACTCTGTTTCTCTCTTCACAGATGCTGCCTGGCCTGCTGAGTATTTCCAGCATTTACTGTTTTTATTTGAACTAATTGTAAGTCTGATGCATGTTTGGTAGACTGTTTGGAAGGTAATAGTGCTTTCAACTAGGATGACTGTCCTATTAAGCGTCCATGATGCGGAGATGCCGGTGTTGGACTGGGGTGGACAAAAGTGAGAAGTCGCACAACACCAGAAGGAGCAGCGCTCCGAAAGCTTATGATTTCAAATAAAACTGTTGGACTATAACCTGGTGTTGTGCGACTTCTCACTTTTGTCCTAGTAAGGTTATACCGGTAATGTAGCACTGGTATCTTGCTCAATGGTGCATACCTTATTCCCCTGGGCTGCTCTCATTGGGCTCTGTGGTGGTGAATGCTGAAGGTGGCCCCGTTTCTCTGTTTTACTTCCTCCATCACTGAACTTGGGCGCTCACTGTCCTCCTTCCAGACGTATTTTTTGTTGAAACTTCCTGCCTTCCAAATTTGAATCCTTTAAATCCTGGAGCAGCAAGTGATTCCCCTGCCCATCAATTATTGTTCACCTCTGGAGCTTGCTCACCTTATTCAACTGACACTGACCCTGGAACTAGCTGTGGGCTCAGCTCATGCAGGTATGATTCTGGCCCAGCTTCACTTTTAGTCAGACTTGCATCTGGTCTTTAAACTCTAGGCCATCAAGTCTTAGGCAATGGGCAAATAGAAGTTGGCTTCCAAATGCAGGCAAACAGCGAGGTCCAGATAACAACCGTCGAAATTTGGCTCTGGGGCTAGACACAGCTTGACTTTGTCCTATCCCCGATTTTAATCGCTCCACCATTGGTGGCAGTGCCTTCAGCTGCCTAGGCCCAAAGCTCTAGAATTCCCTCCCTAAACCTCTCCACCTCTCTAACTCTCTCTCTCTCCTCCTTTAAGACGCTCCTTAAAACCTACCTCTTTGACCAAGCATCTGCCTTAATATCTCCTTATGTGGCTCAGTGTCACATTTTGTTTGATGACGCTCCTGTGAAGCGCTTTGGGGCTGTTTTACTATTAAAGGCGCTATATGAATGCAAGTTGTTGTTTTTCTTCTTCTTGTTGTTGTAGTGTAAAATGCGTGATAGAAATGGAAATGAAAATCGGGAGCGATATAAAATGAGCTGCCGACTCACTATCACCTGTTTTACACCATTACAGAAATAATTTTCCCCCACTGAACGTGGACAATACACAGGAAAGCCGAGCAGTCTCGCCTCAACAAACAGACCAGGCAAATGCATCAATAAAGGTCAGAGAATGAGATCTCTATCAACATTCACTGATTAGTGAGGAAACACTACTCTTGTTGGTTGCAGCTAATCGAATCCGGCCATCTCTTTTCATCGTAGCTGTTTATGTCTTGTGTAAAGAGATATGGGACTGGCTTGACCCCATGTCTGGATGTTTAGATAAGCCAGCTGGCAATCTTAGCTGTTAATAGTGCCAGAAGGCTGATAGCCTGGATTTTACAATCAGGTCCACCCAATTTATGGATGTAAATTAGGTGAACGCGATTTTCAAAAGTTATGGGAGGCCAATAACTCTGTTTGTTGAACACCTTCTTTCATTGCAGAGACACTGAAAGCATAACAGACTATGACTGAGGTGCTTCCAAGGTTGCACACCCGGACCTGCAGCCAACCATGAACATACCTCATCCATTTTACACATTACGTGCTTTTCCGTGAATAGGAATAATGGAGAGAGGCAGTGTCTGCCCGAAACATTGAAATGTGGCCCAGAATATCCTGCATGCATATCCCAATGTTCGTGCATGCTGGGCGTTCAACAAGATCTATGTCCATACATAGTGGGCATCCGGAGTTTGCAAGTTGTCCAATAACCTGTGAGCATTTAAAGGCCATAGTAAGTCATTCTGAATCTGCAGCTTCAGGGGCTTTTTTGGACCACTTTCTTCCTTTTATTTCCTGCTGGCACTTAGATTCTCATGAACCTTTGTGCCAATTGTTCTACTTACTTTTTTCTCCCCAACACCATTACTGGCACCAAAGGGCTTCCCCTATTTTACATATTTGGATGCGGAGATGCCGGTGTTGGACTGGGGTGGACAAATGTGAGAAGTCGCACAACACCAGGTTATAGTCCAACAGCTTTATTTGAAATCACAAGCTTTCGGCGCGCTGCTCCTTCGTCAGGTGAAGTGAAGAGATGCATATAGGCACAGCATAAATAGTCAGAGAACACTGCCAGATGATTACAGTTAATTACAGATTAACTGTAATCATCTGGCAGTGTTCTCTGACTATATATGCTGTGCCTATATGCATCTCTTCACTTCACCTGATGAAGGAGCAGCGCTCCGAAAGCTTGTGATTTCAAATAAAACTGTTGGACTATAACCTGGTGTTGTGCGACTTCTCACATTTGTACATATTTGGAAGAAGAGGAGGACCAATACAGGGATCCCAAGCAGGTCAGAGGCTCTGTGCCCATTCACTGTTACCTGCATGTTTGCATCTTAGCTCACTTTGGCAGATGATTAGTATATACAGAGGCTCCTATTCCCAAAGGAAGGTGAGACAACAGATCCAATAAGATTGTGAATGCCTGACTAACAGTGATGTTAGGTGCTTCCTCAGATGCACCCCATTAACAGAATGTTCTCACTGACATTGCATGAAAGAAGGCATGCCAGAATGATCAGCGTACCCAAATGTACACTGGTCAACAACAACTGGGAGGAACTATCTTCTCAGGGACCAGGATATCAGAGAGCCAGATGCAGAGCCGCGCTGTGTGCTGCAAGGACACGGAGCAGTCACGATAGAATAGAATCATAGAATGGTTACAGCACAGAAGGAGGCCATACGGCTCATCAAGCCTGTACCGGCTCTCTGCAAGCGTACTTCAGCTAGTCCCACTCCCCCACACTTTCCCCGTAGCCCTGCAAATTTTTTTCCTACATTACAACAGTGACTACACTCCAAAAAAGTACTTAATTGGCTGTAAAGCGCTTTGAGACGTCCGGTGGTCGTGAAAGGCGCTATATAAATGCAAGTCTTTCTTTTTTTTCTTTTCTTTCAGGTACTTATCCAATTCCTTTTGAAGCCACGATTGAATCTGCCTCCACCACTCTCTCAGGCAGGGTGTAAGGGGTTTTGTGTCGTGCTTGTATCGCAGACGGTGCTGGTGCGGGGTTAGGCCTTCGTTGCCTAATACTATTGCTTGCTCTGGTCTCCGGCCAGCCTTGTTGCAATAAGCACCTGTGAGTGGTTCGACCCACTCGCCCTTACGGTTCTAACACTGGACTTAGCTGCGAGAGCAGTAATGCAGAGAAAAACTCAAATAGACTCGGTTGAATAGTACGAAATGGAAATCTTTATTGCATAGCGTCCAAGATCATGAAGTACATGTCATAGGCACAAATTAATGAGAGTACAAGTATACATACATTCATAAAGCTTGGTCTATGGTAATGAAGAACGCACGGCACATCGTAAAAAGGGGAACACATTATACTTTATCCTTAATTAAAACCACCCTCCCTTATCAATACCTACACTACATCTAGATTTGTAGGATCGGGAAACATGCTCACCACTCGTGATACTTCGGAGAATTTTAAAGTGAGGCGCTCGGCTCGTTTCGCTGCAGCGCCTGACTGTCACGTGTTTTGAGGGGTCTCTGTACCCCACTTGTTTATCTTCGCTGCTGCTGCAAGCAGGCTGGGCTCCCCGTTGTCATGAAGAACTCGACAGTGCTCGGGCCCGGCTGTAGAACTCAAAGAAAAGTCTTCCTGGACCGACACCAGTTACCGGTAGAATTCAAAGAAGAGTCTTCCTGTATCGACACCAGTTGTCGATAAAATTCGAGGAAGAGTCTATGACCAGTTTGTGCAGTAACTGATAGAGTTCGTATAAATTCGGCGCGGTCGGGGTTTACTGACCGCGGCGGCACGTGGATTCTTCTTCTTCTCTTCTCATCTCGTCTCGTCTCGTCTCTTCGGGCCTTCGAGTCCAAAACACCGTTTACCGACACTCGGGATGGTGCACCCGGTTACTCGCCCTTCGTCGAGGCGGCTCGTCCCAATTGAGCTCCACCCAACATTCGAATAACCATCCAGTGCGGCTAAAAGTCCAGAGAAAACACAAAAGGCTGCTCGTCCAGCAGAGCGATACCCGAGGATAAGGATAAGAGAGAGATGGACATTTGTTGTCTATAGTTATAGTGCTGTGTTCCCTTATCTCCCGCTCAAATCTTAATGTTTGTCCTTTGTGAAATATTGGCGCTCAAAACTCCCAGCATGGGGTGATTCTTGTCTTTAACGGGTTTCGGTAGCACCTGAGACTGGCCAACTACCCGTTAATGTTTTCCCCATTGTTGAACCGGCTCGGAGCCTCCCTGGCTGGGTTTTGGGGGCCCCCGAATACTTGTTTAATCACCCGAGAATGGCTCTCTCATTGTAGAGCCGTGGAGGTATTTGCGTGTTGATGTGTCTGGATGGGCCTTCGATTGCCCAGTACAATGGTCCTTACTTGTGCATGGAAAACGATTCCAGCACTCATATCTTTTGCTATTGTCACAAATGCAAACAGGTTGCATCCTGTCTTTATCAGTGCTTATCGAAAATGTTTATTCAAACGCCATCTTGTCTGCCCACTGTACTTCTGGAAACTTCTGCCACGATGCGCGGCGGCCATTTTACAGGCTTCTGTGTCCTGTTTAATCATGACAGCATTTCGTTTAAATAAACTGATCAAACGAATCTGCTTCTATCTCGTTATTTCGAATCGCGATAATTGCGAAACTTTACAAGGGCATTCCAGATCATAACCACTTTCTGCGTAAAAAAGTTTTTCCTGATGTTGGCTTTGGTTCTTCTGCCAATCACCTTAAATCAGTGTCCTCTGGTTCTCGACCCTTCCGCCAATGGCAACAGTTTCTCTCTATCTACTCTGTCTAGACCCCTCATGTTTTTGAACACCTCTATCAAATCTTCTCTCCACCTTCTCTGCTCTAAGGAGAACAACCCCAGCTTATATAGAGTCATAGTCATAGAGTCATATCAGCACAGAAGGAGGCCATTCGGCCTGTCGAGTCCATACCGGCTCTCTGTAGAGCAATCCAGTCAGTCCCATTCCCGCGCTCTATCCCCGTAGTCCTGCAAGTTTATTTCCCTCAAGCTTCTCCAGTCTATCCACGTAACTGATGTCTCTCATCCCTGGAACCATTCTAGTAAATCTTTTCTGCACCCTCTCTAAGGCCTTCACATCCTTCCTAAAGTGCAGTGCCAACAATTGGACACAATACTCCAGTTGAGGCTGAATTAGTGTTTTATAAAGGTTCATCATAACTTCCTTGCTTTTGTACTCTGTGCCTCTATTTATGAGGCCCAGGATCCCGTATGCTTTTTTAATCGCTTTCTCAACTTGCCCTGCCACCTTCAACGATTTGTGCACATATACCCCCAGCAGCATTTAGCTGGCACATCCATTGACACTGGTGGTTCTGGAGCCTGAAACTTGGCTCCACCTCTTTGCAGGCATGCTACAATGTTGAACTATGGGGACAGAGCCATGGAGTCACCTCCACTTCAGCAGCCGTCAAGCAGGGGGCTCGAGTATTGGGCTGCTCCATCACATGCCTGCAATGTGGATTTCCTCCCCCTACATTTTTGCCCTTAGCCTTAACAAAGGCAAATGTGAGAAGTCGCACAACACCAGGTTATAGTCCAACAGCTTTACTTGAAATCACAAGCTTTCGGAGCGCTGCTCCTTCGTCAGCTGACAAAGGAGCAGCGCTCCGAAAGCTTGTGATTTCAAATAAAGCTGTTGGACTATAACCTGGTGTTGTGCGACTTCTCACATTTGTCCACTCCAGTCCAACACCGGCATCTCCGCATCTTAACGAAGGCAGTTAATAGGTTGAGATGCCTTTTGAAGGTTTTCCGCATTTTTGTCAGCCTATTGTGACACTCCCCTTTAATTGTCTGCATCCCTTTAAGCTTCACTTATGTGCAACTTTCCACCCCACCATTAATGGCCTAGAAATTCGCATGGCCGGTTTGCCGCTGGGGTAAGGATCGCGCGCGCTCTTACCAACCGCGCCTGCCGTTGTGTTTTGGGCCCACAGGAACTTCGGGTCCTGGGCCTCTCCCAAGAGCCGGCGCGCAGTGCGTGCGTGTTCCAGGGGCGCAGTTAGTGCGATGCGACCCCTGGGATCACGTGGGCCATGGAGAGCCAATGGCAGCAGACCATCTTTCATTCATAGATTTGACAGGAGACCTGTCAAATCTGTGAATTGAAATCGGCCCCAAAAGAACAGCTAAACTTCAAATACATTTTTTTTAAAAACCATCACATTTATAAAATAACTATAGTTAAATAAATTAACCACTTTAAACAAAAATTAAAATTTTTGAAAAAATTAAAATACTTTTTAAAAGTTATAAAAATAAACTTACCTTTCTTTAAAGTATCTAAAAAAGATAAACCTGTTGAAAAAAATTTAAAATGATACTTAATTAACTACTTACCTTGTTCAAAAGGGGTCTTACGCCTCCTTTTTACTTGTGTAGAATCTTCAATACTTACCCTCGCGTTGAAACCTGAAAAAAAATCTAAGTGTGCTGCGTGCGCGCAGCCTCTAGCGCGCACGTGGTTCACCTAGGAACCGCCCCCTTTGCCATACCGGAAGTGCCGGTTTCCCACGCATGCGCAGTGCATGCAGGAAACCGGCACTTCGGGAATGAATACGGCCGAATTTTTGGGCCATTGTGTTATCTGCACTTGTCCAAGTCTGCACCTGCAGCTATGCAAAATTATGACAATGAGCTGACCTTAGAAAAATGTTGCAAACAGCGCACTTCCATTCATGTCAGTCCAAAAATCCAGTGTGATGTCTCTATATGCTTTGCTCTCTGTACAGTAACTGTCCTTGCTGCTTTAGTGGCAGATCACCTCAAGCAGTCTATTGGAACAGATTTTAATTGGCCATTTCTTTGACAAGCTCAACAGTTCTTTCTCTAAACATTATACAGAGTTTACAATAGAGTTCAACACGACACAAAGATTCCACTAACAGCCGTAGTCCTTACAATGCATGTATGTATTTCATCAATAATTGTGCTGCGACTAACAGCATTATTGCAATTGCAGGACGCGTTGGGCACAGTCTTTAGCTGGTGACATTGATACATGTACAAATTGTGTTTCACACCAGGTGCAGGCCACAATGAAGGGTTAGCACCTCTGTCAATGCCAAGAAACTGCTGTCACAGCAATGAGGAGCTGGCTTGCCAAGCCAAATCAAGTTGGCTGCACTAAGAGCAAGGGGAGAAAAGGACAGATGCTAATAAGAAGTAGGTACAGGTGGCACAGACAAGCTGCCGTGACATGGCTTAGTTTTTTATAAACACATTAACAAAATAACAAACAGACTTCATTCCCACAAATACTTTTTTCTTTTTTTGGGTGGGGGTGGTGGAGAAAGCATCATAAAAATTATTTAAAGATGAATGACAATTTACCTTTCAGGGCATTCCTTATAGCTGGTCTTATTGATACTGGTGTTACTATTGGTGACGATGTTTGTATTGGTGCTAGAGTCAATATTAATGGTGGCGGTGTGGTTATTATTGCTGGTGGTACTTGTCATATTTTGAGATTTTTGACTATTCGGCCTAGGAGGAATTTGGGGTTAATTTATGTTGAGATGTTACTATGAAGCTAGATTTAGCACGTAAATGCACACAACAGCCAACTGGGAATATGTATTCAAGCCAGTAGCCAGCACCAGATGAAGTAGCTGATAAAATTGTGTTTCACATACTTTGCCCGATTGAGACAACAGAGTTCATCAGTAGGTTCTAGTATTATTCGCATATATGGGGATCGACTTGGCTGGGTCTTGTGTCTGAAATGCGCCTATTTTATGAGTGCAAGATCCAGGAAATTCAAGTGCTGCCTGACCATGTCAGAATTTCACCCTGCCCCCACTGCGATGAATTTTCTTGCCCACCTCTGCTTTACCTGTGATTAAATACAAATCAGCAAAGCATATACAGACAGAGAACAATGTGTTTCTGACTGCCCTCCTGTTTTCCAGTTTTAAAAAAAAGTAAAAAGCTTAACTGCAGACTGCAGCATTTGACACGTTGGACCCCCTGTGATCCCACCTCATTGTCTTAGCTGTATTTTGCTGTGTCTTTGATGTAATGCCTTCCTGACTGATTGTATCTCTGCCGAGGTGATGTGATGGAGGGCAGTCAGAAACACATTGTTCTCTGTCTATATATGCTTTGCTGATTTGTATTCCCTCACTTTACCTGAGGAAGGAGCAGCGCTCCGAAAGCTCGTGATTTCAAATAAAACTGTTGGACTATAACCTGGTGTTGTGCGACTTCTCATTTTTGTCCACCCCAGTCCAACACCGGCATCTCCGTATCATTACCTGTGATTATAAGCACCTGAAATAGGCCCAGCCGCTTCACTGAGATGGAAATAGGATCATCTAAAGAAAGAAAGACTTGCATTTATATAGCGCCTTTCATGACCTCAGGAAGTCCCATGCGCTTTACAGCCAATGAATTATTTTTAAAGTGTAGTTGCTGTTGTAATGTAGGGAACTCCTGCTTGCGACCCACTTTCCTGTATTTGCACTGGTTATGGGTCAGCAGCCTGCCCATAATAACCGGGCACAGGATTTGTTTCTGGCGTCCCTGCAGAATTTTGGTAAAGAAAGTTACAGGAGCTCGTTCTTAAAAGTTGAGGCAATGCCTTTTGTGGAATTTCTCTAACTGCTAGGAAAAATTAAATTTTTGTGCTCAGACGCCAATAGCTGAAAAGGTTAAAACAATCTCTTAGGGGAAAGCTTGCTGCCCCAGTGAGGGTTCCTTTATGTTCCGTTGTACCTAGCTTATTTGGAGGAGTAGTAGGAGCAAGAAGCTCATTTTGATGTCAGGGAGGCTAGGCAACACATGAGGTAGAGGGCACCTGCCCAGCATTACCAGCGTCCAAGGATTTATCGGACCCTCAGCACATTTTTAGACCTAACTGTCGAGCAATTTCTTTCAGGAGGTGGTAAGAGAGCTTTGGGCCCTCCTGGAGAACAACCTTCTGCCCTAATCCATGACAAGGTGGCTCTCCCTGTAACAGAAAAGGCTTCCACAGATGCAAGAAAAGTGGGAATCCAGTGGACTGGGAGAGCTATAAAAAGCAGCAGAGGGATACAAAGAAAGTAATAAGAGCTGCAAAAAGGGAATATGAATAAAAACTTGCAAAGGATATCAAAGCTAACAGTAAAAGATTTTAGAAATGCATTAAGAGAAAGAGAGAGGTAAAGTGGAATGTAGGCCCATTAAAGATAGATGCAGATGAGGAAATGGCAGACATATTAAATGAATACTTTGTATCAGTTTTCAGTGTAGAGGAAGAAGACAAAATACCAGCGGTAAACGGGAACAAAAAATAAATCAAGGGGAGGAATGTATTGGATTTAATCTAAGTAAAAAATTAGTAAAAAAGAATAATGGGACTCAAGGTAGACAAATCTCCAGGACCTGATGGTTTCCACCCCAGGGGATTAAAGAAAATTGTTGGGGAATTGCAGATGCATTAGTCATAATTTCCTAAAGTTCTCTAGATTTAGGAATTGTGCCTTTGGATTGGAAAATTGCAAATATCACTCCATAGTTAAGGAGCGGGGGGAAGAGGGGGGGGGGGTGGCGGGGAATGCGGGGAGGGGAAGAAACCAGGAAACTACGGACCTGTCAGTTTAATATCAATTGTGGGAGAGTTACTGGAATCTATCGTCAGGGACAGTGACTGAGCATTAGGAGAAATATAAATTGATCAAAGAGAGTCAGCATGGTATTGTGAAGGGTGGGTCATGTCTGACTAATCTAGTTGAATTTTTTGAGGAGGTCACTGAGATGATGAATAGGGGAGTCTCCATGGACTTCCTAAAGGAGGTTCCGCACAAGAGATTGTTAGCAAACATAAAAGTGTACAAAATCGAAGGAAACCCTGTGACATGAATCGGTCATTAGTTGGGAGGTAGGAGACAGAGAGTAAAGATAAAGGGAATGAACTCTGATTGGTGGGATGTGACGAGTGGCATTCCCTAGGGATCTGTACTGGGCCTCAGCTCATCACCATATATATCAATGACTTGGATGAAGGAATAGAAAGACGTATATTCAAATTTGCAGATGACATTAAGCAAGGAGACACAGTAAGTTGTACAGATGAGAGCAGGAAGTTACAAAGGGACATAAACAGATTAAGTGAGTGAGCAAAACTATGGCAGATGGAGTTCAATGTGGGAAAGTGTGAGGTCATCCACTTTGGATCTGAAAAAGACAAATGAGAATATTTTCTTAAGAGAGAGACTAAGAGCTGTGGAAGAGTAAAGGGATTCAGGTGTCGATGCACACAAATCAATAAAACCTAATGCACAGGTACAAAAAGTAATCAAAAAGACTAATGGAAAGTTGGCTTTTATCTCAGGGAGGTAGGAATTCAAAGGAAAGGAGATTATGCTTCAGTTGTACAGAGGCCTTGGTCAGACTGCATCTGGAGCACTGCGTTCAGTTTTGGGCACTGCACCTCACGAAGGATATATTGGTCTTAGAGGGGCTACAATGCAGATTCACCAAAATTATACCGGGGATTTTTTTTAATTCATTCACGGGATGTGGGCGTCACTGGCAAGGCCAGCATTTATTGCTCATCCCTAATTGCCCTTGAGAAGGTGGTGGTGAGCCGCCTTCTTAAGCCGCTGCAGTCCGTGTGGTGAAGGTACTCCCACAGTGCTGTTAGGGAGGGAGTTCCAGGATTTTGACCCAGCGACGATGAAGGATCGGCGATATACTTCCAAGTGAGGATGGTGTATGACTTGGAGGGGAACTTGAAGGTGATGGTGTTCCCATGCGCCTGCTGCCCTTGTCCTTCTAGGTGGAAGAGGTCGCGGGTTTGGGAAGTGCTGTCAAAGAAGCCTTGGTGAGTTGCTGCAGTGCATCTTGTAGATGGTACACACTGCAGCCACGGTGTGCGGTGGAGGGAGTGAATGTTTAAGGTGGTGGATGGGGTGCCGATCAAACGGGCTGCTTTGCCCTGGATGGTGTTGAGCTTCTTGAGTGTTGTTGGAGCTGCACTCATCCAGGCAAGTGGAGAGTATTCCATCACACTCCTGACTTTGCCTTGTAGATGGTGGAAAGGCTTTGGGGAGTCAGAAGGTGAGACACTCGCCGCAGAATACCCAGCCTCTGACCTGATCTTGTGGTCACAGTATTTATGTAGTTGGTCCAGTTAAGTTTCTGGTCAATGGTGACCCCCAGGATGTTGATGGTGGGGGATTCAGTGATGGTAATGCCGTTGAATGTCAAGGGGCGGTGGTTAGACTCTCTCTTGTTGGAGATAATCATTGCCTGGCACTTGTGTGGCGCGAGTGTTACTTGCCACTTATCAGCCCAAGCCTAAATGTTGTCCAGGTCTTGCTGCATGCGGGCATAGACTGCTTCATTATCTGAGGAGTTGCGAATGGAACTGAAAACTGTGCAATCATCAGCGAACATCCCCACTTCTGACCTTATGATGGGGGGAAGGTCATTGATGAAGCAGCTGAAGATGGTTGGGCCCAGGACACTGCCCTGAGGAACTCCTGCAGCGATGTCTTGGGGCTGAGATGATTGATCTTCCTTTGTGCTAGGCATGACTCCAGCTAGTGGAGAGTTTTCCCCCTGATTCCCATTGACTTCAATTTTACTAGGGCTCCTTGATGCCACACTCGGCCAAATGCTGCCTTGATGTCAAGGGCAGTCACTCTCACCTCACCTCGGAAATTCAGCTCTTTTGTCCATGTTTGGACCAAGGCTGTAATGATGTCTGGAGCCGAGTGGTCCTGGCAGAACCCAAACTCAGCATCGATGAGCAGGTTATTGGTGAGTAAGTGTCGCTTGATAGCACTGTCGATGACACCTTCCATCACTTTGCTGATGACTGAGAGTAGACTGATGGGGCGGTAATTGGCCGGATTGGATTTGTCCTGCGTTTTGTTGGCAGGACATACCTGGGCAGTTTACCACATTATCGGGTAGATGCCAGTGTTGTAGCTGTACTGGAACAGCTTGGCTAGAGGCACGGCTAGTTCTGGAGCGCAAGTCTTCAGCACTACAGCTGGGATGTTGTCGGAGCCCGTAGCCTTTGCTGTATCCAGTGCACTCAGCCGTTTCTTGATATCACATGGAGTGAATCGAATTGGCTGAAGACTGGCTTCTGTGATGGTGGGGACCTCAGGAGGAGGCCGAGATGGATCATCCACTCGGCACTTCTGGCTGAAGATGGTTGCATAGAAACATAGAAACATAGAATCTAGGAGCAGGAGTAGGCCATTCGGCCCGTCGAGCCTGCTCCGCCATTCAATACGATCATGGCTGATCATCCAAATCCAGTACCCTGTCCCTGCTTTAATCCCGACAGTACACATATCCCACCCTACCCCTGTAACCCCACGTATTTAATTCCCCCTAACATACCCCATCCTATCCGCTTCAGCCTTGTCTTTTGCACTCGCATGCTGGGATCTGCTATCATTGAGGATGGGGTTATTCATGGAGCCGCCTCCTCCTCCCATTAGTTGTTTAATTGTCCACCACCATTCACGACTGGATGTGGCAGGACTGCAGAGCTTTGATCTGATCTGTTGATTGTGGGATTGTTTAGCTCTGTCTATAGCATGCTGCCTCTGCTGTTTAGTATGTCTGTAGTCCTGTGTTTGCACCTCATTTTTAGGTACGCCTGGTGCTGCTCCTGACATGCTCATTGAAGGGTTAAATTATGAGGACAGGTTGCATAATCTTGTCTTGTATTCCCTTGAGTTTAGAAGGTTGAGGAGTAATCTGATTGAGGTGTTGATATTGATAAAGGGATTTGATAGGGTAGGGGAATCCAGAGCAAGGGGGCACATTTAGAGCTAGGCCATTTAGGAGTGAAATCAAGAAGCACTTTTTCACACAATGGTTAGCGAAAATCTGGAACACTCTCCTGCACAAAAGGAGACCATTTGGCCCATCGTGCCTGTGCTGGCTCCTTGAAAGAGCTCTTCAATTAGTCCTGTTGCTCCTTTTCCACTGCTATCTGTTGCTGCTCACTTGTGCTGAGTGCATTACCCAGGAACTTGCCCTGAAGCTGGCCATCTAAATTCCCCTGGGGGTAATATATATCTGAGCTGGTGCTTGTGAGTATAAGACACAGTGACATGCTGCTTCTGCAAAGAACCTGTTGGCTTTGGTTCTTCATCGGCCATACCTGCAAACAGATAGAGGCAATAGGTATTTGGGAGAACTCTACTGGATGTTAAACACAGCTACCCAGGGCAGGCAGTCGGCATGTTGCATCACACGGTTCTCAGCTTGTGCATTAGGGCATCTGATTGGAATAATGAATGTCTGTTTAATACAAGTCATAGAAACATAGAAACATAGAAAATAGGTACAGGAGTAGACCATTCGGTCCTTCGAGCCTGCACCGCCATTCAATGCGTTCATGGCTGAACATGCTATCTCAGTACCCCATTCCTGCTTTCTCGCCATACCCCTTGATCCCCCTAGTTGTGAGTGTTATATCTAACTCCCTTTTGAATATATTTAGCGAACTGGCCTCAACAACCTTCTGTGGAAGAGAATTCACCACTCTCTGGGTGAAGAAGTTTCTCCTCAGCTCAGTCCTAAATGGCTTCCCCTTAATCCTTAGACTGTGACCCCTGGTTCTAGTTTTCCCTACCATTGGGAACATTCTGCCCGCATCTAATTTGTCTAAACCAGTCAGGATTTTAAATGTCTCTATAAGATCCCCCCTCATTCTTCTGAACTCCAGAGGATACAAGTTCAGTTGACCCAATCTTTCTTGATATGTCAGTCCGGCCATCCCAGGAATCAATCTAGTGAACCTTCGCTGCACTCCCTCAATAGCAAGAATGTCCTTCCTTAAGTTAGGAGACCAAAACTGCGCACAATACTCCAGGTGTGGCCTCACCAAGGCCCTGTACAACTGCAGCATCACCTCCCTACTCCTGTACTCAAATCCCCTTACTATGAAGGCCATCATTCCGTTTGCTTTCTTGACTGCCTGCTGCACTTGCATTCCCACCTTCAATGACTGATGTACCATGATGCCCAGGTCTCGTTGCACCTCCCCTTTCCCTAATCTGCCATCATTCAGGTAATAGTCCGCCTCTCTATTTTTACCACCAAAGTGGATAACCTCACATTTATCCACATTGTACTTCATCTGCCATACATTTGCCCATTCACCCAACCTGTCCAAGTCACTCTGTAGCCTCCTAGCATCCTCCTCATTGTTCACACTGCCTCCCAATTTAGTGTCATCCGCAAATTTGGAGATATTACATTTAATCCCTTTGTCCAAATCATTAATATATAATGTAAACAGCTGGGGTCCCAGCACCGAACCCTGCGGTACCCCGCTGGTCACTGCCTGCCATTCTGAAAAGTACCCATTTACTCCTACTCTTTGTTTCCTGTGTGCCAACCAGTTCTCAATCCACGTCAACACATTACCCCCAATCCCATGTGCTTTAACTTTGCTCACCAATCTCTTGTGTGGAACCTTGTCGAAGGCCTTCTGAAAGTCCAAATACACCACATCTACTGGTTCCCCCCTGTCCACCCTATTGGAAACATCCTCAAAAAATTCCAGAAGATTTGTCAAGCATGATTTCCCTTTCACAAATCCATGCTGACTTGGACCTATCATGTCGCCACTTTCCAAATGGTCTGTTATGACATCTTTAATAAATGCTTCCATCATTTTACCCACAACTGATGTCAGGCTGACCGGTCTATAATTCCCTGCTTTCTCCCTCCCTCCTTTTTTAAAAAGAGGGGTTACATTGGCCACCCTCCACTCCATCGGAACTGATCCAGAGTCTAAGGAATGTTGGAAAATGATCGTCAATGCATCCACTATTTCCAAGGCCACCTCCTTAAGTACTCTGGGATGCAGACCATCAGGCCCCGGGGATTTTTCAGCCTTCAGTCCCATCAATTTTCCCAATACCTTTTCCCGACTAATAAGGATTTCCCTCAGCTCCTCCCTCTTACCAGATCCTCTGACCCCTTTTATTTCCGGCAGGTTGTGTGTGTCCTCCACAGTAAACACCGAACCAAAGTACTTGTTCAATTGATCTGTCATTTCCTTGTTCCCCATTACGACTTCCCCTGTTTCCGACTGCAGGGGACCTACGTTTGTTTTTACTAACCTCTTTCTTTTTACATATTTATAGAAGCTTTTGCTGTCCATTTTAATGTTCTCTGCAAGCTTCCTTTCATATTTTATTTTCCCTGCCCTAATCAAACCCTTCGTCCTCCTCTGCTGAGTTTTGAAGTTCTCCCAGTCCCCGGGTTTGCTGCTACTTCTGGCCAATTTGTATGCAACTTCCTTGGTTTTAATACTATCCCTGATTTCCCTTGTTAGCCATGGTTGAGCCACCTTCCCTTTTTTATTTTATTTTTATTTTTACGCCAGAACTACAATTGTTGTAGTTCATCCATGCGATCTCTAAATGTCTGCCATTGCCCTTCCACTGATAGCCCCTTAAATATCGCTTGCCAATTTAACCTCGCCAATTCACGCCTCATACCCTCAAAGTTGCCCTTATTTAAGTTCTGGACCATGGTCTCTGACTTAACCGTTTCCTTCTCCATCCTAATGTAGAACTCCACCATACTATGGTCACTCTTCCCCAGGGGGCCTCGTACCACAAGATTGCTGATTAGTCCTTCCTCATTACACAACACCCAGTCCAGGTTGGCCTCCCCTCGAGTTGGTTCCTCAACATATTGGTTTAGGAAACCATCCCTTAAACACTCCAGGAAATCCTCCTCCACCGTATTGCTTCCAGTTTGAGTAGCCCAATCTATATGCATATTAAAGTCACCCATGATAACTGCCGTGCCTTTTTTGAACGCACCTCTGATTTCCTGTTTCATACCCTCCCCCACCTCACTACTGCTGTTTGGAGGTCTGTACACAACTCCCATTAACGTTTTCTGCCCTTTGGTGTTCTGCAGCTCAACCCATATTGATTCCACATCCTCCAAGCTGATGTCCTTCCTAGCTATTGCATTAATCTCCTCTTTAACCAGCAATGCTACCCTACCCCCTTTTCCTTTTATTCTATCCTTTCTGAATGTTGAATACCCCTGGATGTTCAGTTCCCAGCCTTGATTGTTCTGGAGCCACGTCTCTGTAATCCCAATCACATCGTATCCGTTAACATCTATTTGCACAGTCAATTCATCCACCTTATTACGGATACTCCTTGCATTAAGACACAGAGCCTTTAGGCTTGTTTTATTAACATCCTTTGTCCTTTTAGACTTATGATTTAGTATGGCCCTTTGTGTTTCTTGCCTTTGTTTACTCGGCCTTCCCCTATTGTTTCTCACCCTTCTAACATTTGTTTCTGACTGCATATTACTTCCCCCTGTTTCGCTACATAGGTTCCCATTCCCCTGCCATATTAGTTTAAATCCTCCCGAACTGCTTTAGCAAATATTACCCCGAGGACATCGGTTCCAGTCCTGCCCAAGTGCAGACCGTCCCTTTTGTACAGGTCCCACTTCCCCCAGAACTGGTTCCAATGCCTCAGGAATTTGAATCCCTCCCTCCTGCACCACTGCTCAAGCCACGTATTCAATCTCACTATCCTGTTCTCTCTATTCTGATTAGCACGTGGCCCTGGTAGCAATCCAGAGATTACTACCTTGGAGGTCCTACTTTTTAATTTAGCTCCTAGCTCCCTAAATTCTGCTTGTAGGACCTCTTCCCGCTTTTTACCTATATCGTTGGTACCTACATGCACCACGACAGCTGGCTGTTCACCCTCCCTCTTCAGAATGTTCTGCAGCCGCTCCGAGACATCCTTGACCCTTGCACCAGGGAGGCAACATACCATCCTGGAATCTCGGTTGCGGCCACAGAAACTCCTGTCTATTCCCCTTACAATTGAGTCCCCTATCACTATAGCCCTGCCACTCTTTTTCCCGCCCTGCTGTGCAGCAGAGCCAGCCATGGTGCCATGAACCTGGCTGCTAGTGCCTTCCCCTGGTAGGCCATCTCCCCCAACAGTATCCAAAGCGGCATACCTGTTTTGGAGGGAGATGACCACAGGGGACTCCTGCACTACCTTCCTGATATTGCCCTGCTTCTTGGTCACCCATTCACTGTCTGTCCTAGCCGTTACCTGCGGTGTGGACAACTCACTAAATGAGCGATTCACCGAGTTCTCGGCATCGTGCATGCTCCAGAGTGAGTCCACCCGCAGCTCCAGCACCACCATGCGGGCTGTCAGGAGCTGCAGCTGGACACACTTCCCGCACACGTAGTTGTCAGGGACACTGGAAGTGTCCCTGGTTTCCCACATGGCACAGGAGGAGCATGAAACGGGTCCGAGACTTCCTGTCATGACTTAACCCTTATGTTACTTTGTTACTAAAATTTAAACTTATTTAAACTCCTGGGACATGTTCAGCTGCTTCGCCATCTCTGGCCTCCTGACGCGCATCCTGCCCTTGATTTTCCAGGGCTCTCTCTTCAGACGAGGTGAGATGGTCTTTTGCTGCTGGACCACCTCCAGTTGTATTTCTCTCCTTCTGATGTGTACAGCCTTCTCCTGCAAAAGTATATTCTTCCTTCAGTCACGTTACCATGTGGGCAAGTGATGCTATGACCCAGTGTGTGTGATGGTGAACAGGGTTGTGAGGTCAGGAGGTCTCATGGGAAGGATGTCAGCAGGATATCACTTGCCTTCGTGTAATGAAGGAAGGGGTGTGGGGCAAGGGACAGGATGGTTGGTGCACGGGTGTGATGATCTGTAATGGAGAATATTATAAGAACTTAATGGGGACGAGGTGCTGCAACATGCTTCAGTTACCAGCTCATAGATCTTAAACAAGAGGTGTCCCCATGCACCTGCCTACCTCGGTCCTCCTAATTAAATGATTAAACTTCTTCAGCTAACTGCTGCATACTATGCAGCTCACGTTAACGCACTCTGCCATGTCCCTCTAGCTAAGCCTTGGGCACCTTTCAACTGTGGTGCGGAAAAAGAACATCCCTCCTAAGATTTACTTCCTGAAGCGATGTCTCAATGCTTTGATCCTCAGTGGTAGGTGTCCTACTTCTTACAGATGTTGTTGCAGATATTGGGGATGTAGGCACCAGACTGCCACAGAGATTATTAAAAAAAAACGTAATGTAACAGCAGCTGTAATGGAACAAAAGGCAACTTAGCACACTCTCTAATCAGCAGTTACACAATCACACAGGTAAGGAATATGGGCCAGACGCAGGCTGCGAAGTCAGCACTGCCTCTTTAAGGTGGGATAAACCTTCCTGGCCTGCACGCTGGAACTGCCATTTTCTGGGGTTACTGACGGGCGGTCAGTGACTGCCTACCATGCGCAGGCAGGGATCACAGTCCATCCATGCAATCGCAGCATCCAATACAAAACAGAAACAACAGTGTCATTAACATTAAAAAAAAAGTCTCAAAATGCTTCACAGAGGTATAATCAAAAAATGGCCACGAGCCAAGCCGATATCAGATGCGGTATTTTTTTACTCATGTCTATTTTTTTTCACTAAAATGAGTGATGACGGGAATTTCAGCCTCCAGGGGGAAAGATGTTTGTGAAAGCTATGGTTAAAATAATAGAGTTCATTTTCTGACTTCACGCTCCCAGTGCGGTGTTTCACCTGTAGGGAGGTGCATATTGGAAATTTGGCCTCATGCTTTGCATGATTCTCTTATCATTAATCTGAATGATTAGAAAATCATTTGGGACACGTGGCTGCATTTTAACCTGTGATTCCAGCAGCTGAGATTCCCTGCTGGATGTGTTAAATTGGAAAGTTACCTCAAAGTTCTCAATTATGAGTGAATATTGTGTGACTTTTAGGAGTCGAGTATGTGACAGAGTAATTTACTTCCATTTCAAGAATTCGAGATGAACTCGAAAGGTCAATTTCAAATCCAGCGTAACAAGTAATATACAGTTCTAGTCAGCATGATCGCCTCAATAATGTTACATGTATTTGAATCACAGAATAATGTGCCATCTTGATTAATATCGTGTTAAATAAAGTAGGGACGCTATATTAAAAATGGTATTGTGCACAATCTTTGCAATTTTTACAGCTATAGAATTATGAAGGAGATTGAATTGAAGATTCAAGGCAATGTGTTCTGCTTGTGCTAAGCTGTTGTCACAAACATAAGTTAGGAGACTATTGACATGTTTTTTTGCAAAATTTCAAATTAAAATAATCCAAATTCATACACAAATATATTGAAAGATCTACTGGCAAATGGAGTAAAAATATAATTTTAAAATACTAATGGAACTGAATATTAGAGTTTAAGAAATAGCACCAACACCACAATAAGCCTAAAACATATACAGGAAACTCTCATTTAAACAGCACCTAACTATCCGGAATTCTCTAATAACCGGCAGAATTCATACTCTGAAAACTACAGTTTATAAGTTTTGTTTTACTGTTAAGTAATTAAAGAGTTATGGATTACCTTCAACTGGCATTACTGTACTTAATCAAACATCTTCCTCCATCCATTTTACACAACATTCTGTAGGGGAGTATCCAATTATACTGCACATTTCTTGATGTTATTATTTTTGTTTGTTAAAAATAGCCTCGGTAGATATACCTCTCCGTTATCCGGAATTTTTAATCGACCGGCACCATCCCGGTCCCGTCGGTGCCGGATACGAAAGAGTTTCCTGTACCAACTCCAACACAAATACCAACACTGCTATTAATACTGCCAACATAAATACTAACACCACCAAACATAACACCATCAGCACAAATAATAACACCAACAGTAGCACCGATACAAATACCAACAGCAGCATAAAAGGAAGATGTTTGTGGTGTTTGAAGGTCAATCATCACAGCCCCAGGACATTGCTGCAGGAGTTCCTCAGGGCAGTGTGCTAGGCCCAACCATCTTCAGCTGCTTCATCAATGACCTTCCCTCCAACATAAGGTCAGAAGTGGGGATGTTTGCTGATGATTGCAGAGTGTTCAGTACCATTCACAATTCCTCAGATAATGAAGCAGTCCATGCTCGTATGCAGCAAGGCCTGGACGCCATTCAGGCTTGGGCTGGTAAGCTGCAGGTAACATTCGCGCCACACAAGTGCCAGGCAATGACTATCTCCAACAAGCGAGTGTCTAACCACTGCCCCTTGACATTCAATGGCATTACCACCGCCGAATCCCCCACCATCAACATCCTGGGGGTCACCCTTGACCAGAAAATTAACTGGACCAGCCACATAAATACTGTGGCAACAAGAGCAGGTCAGAGGCTGGGTATTCTGCGGCGAGTGTCTCATTTCCTGACTCCCCAAAGCCTTTCCACCATCTACAAGGCACAAGTCAGGAATGTGATGGAATACTCTCCACTTGCTTGGATGAGTGCAGATCCAACAACACTCAAGAAGCTCGACACCATCCAGGACAAAGCAGCCCACTTGATTGGCACCCCATCCACCACCTTAAACATTCACTCTCTCCACCACCGGC
The DNA here is from genome assembly GCA_030390025.1 of Squalus acanthias. Taxonomy (NCBI): domain Eukaryota; kingdom Metazoa; phylum Chordata; class Chondrichthyes; order Squaliformes; family Squalidae; genus Squalus; species Squalus acanthias. The sequence goes on from CM059427.1 coordinate 8,990,161, forward strand.
ATACCGTGGCTACAGTGTGTACCATCTACAAGATGCACTGCAGCAACTCGCCAAGGCTTCTTCAACAGCACATCCCAAACCCGCGACCTTTACCACCTAGAAGGACAAGGGCAGCAGGCGCATGGGAACACCACCACCTCCAAGTTCCCCTTCAAGTCGCTGGGTCAAAATCCTGGAACTCCCTCCCTAACAGCACTGTGGGAGTACCTTCACCACACGGACTGCAGCGGTTCAAGGCGACGGCTCACCACCACCTTCTCAAGGGCAATTAGGGATGGGCAATAAATGCTGGCCTTGCCAGCGACGCCCACATCCCGTGAATGAATTTTTAAAAAGCAGCATAAATACCAACAGCACAATAACATCAGCAACACAAATATAAACGCTACACTAAGGAAGTTATACAATCAGAAGTTAAAGGTGCCCATACTGAAAGATGTTAACTCCCCTCACCTCCAAAAAAAGTGTACAGAGGCCAAGGGGGAAAAGTTCGGTTGCCCCCGAGGAGGTGCTAACGGGGCGTAAAGCAACTAGCGCCCGGGCGCAGTGCCGCTGACACCTCCGACGCCTCCCGTGAAATTCAGTGGGAGGTTAGCAGTGGCAGTAGCCGGTAGCGCCCTGCGGCACTGCACCTCCGACGATGACGTCATCACCGTGCGCAGCGCCCCGCTCGCACCCCGGCTGCAAACTTGCTTCGCGCCCCCTGACCTATCGCCAGACGCTGTGTCCGACAGGGTCAGGGGGCGTTTTTGCGGCCGGGGCGGCGATAATTAAAGGGCAGGTGCCTGGCGTCCGTTATTTTTTTGGGCTGCCTGCCAGCGCCTGCCCCCTCTGGCCTCCTCCTGTGGGGCGCCGGCCGCGATAGAAACATAGAAACATAGAATCTAGGAGCAGGAGTAGGCCATTCGGCCCGTCGAGCCTGCTCCACCATTCAATACGATCATGGCTGATCATCCAAATCCAGTACCCTGTCCCTGCCCCCTCACACAGAATCCCCATCGAGCCTGCACCGACACATATCCCACCCTATCCCCGTAACCCCATGTATTTAATTCCCCCTAACATATCCCATCCTATCCCCATAACCCCACATATTTAATCCCCCCTAACACTAAGGGTCAATTTATCATAGCCAAATCAACCTAACCCGCACATTTTTGGACTGCGATCTGTAAGCCCAGCACTCCTCTTGAGTGCTGGGCTCTTTTGCCGGCACCCACCGGCGGTGGCTCAGCAGGGCCCTGGTGCGTGCTGCGCTCAGCCCCTCCCCTTTAATCAGGGGAGGGAGGCCTGCAGTGCGTCACGCCGCGATATTCACTGGTAGCGTCCAAAGAGGGAGGGGGAAGACTTCCAGTAGCGCCCCCTCCTGCTTGGGGCGCTACCATTCAATTTTGGGCGCAGGGGGCACTAACTTTCTCAGGGCGCTAAAAGTAGCGCCCCAAGGGGGAGAAATTCAGTATCGCCCCATTTGAGGCGCAATTATCGGCCGGGCGCAAAGATTAGCGCCTGGCGCTAATTATCGCCACCGACTGCAAACTTGACTTTTATCGCCCCTGGAGGTGATTGGAGCGCTAAATCAGGCGCTTCACACCTGTCTTAAGGCGCAAAGGCCGAGGAGCGAGGCACTACCTCAGAGCGCTGGCGAAGCTCATGTGATGTCAGTCAGCAATGGAACACACACACAATGGCACCGGCCAGTTCTTAAAGGGGAGGGTCGATCTTGCTTTCAATCCACATCCTGCTCATTGCAGCCTTGAATCTCTGCCTGGAGAGACCTGCACATCAAATCTGCTGGAAAGAACAATGGCGAGTACCAGGGAAAGAACTTAGAGTGCAGCCCCCACAGTCTCTTCTAAATCGATACAAGGAATGGCAAATCAAAATGAACCTGCAAAGTGCTGCTCAGTACCCAAAACTCCTTCACACAGCATTGAATCTCTCCAGAAGTCTCTCTCTCTCTCTCTCAGAATGCGTAGTTCAAAAATGGCACCAACAATAAAAGGCAGGAAGCGATCGCCTTTAAATAGCGCTCCCCCAGTCCCTTCATGACTGCAATTCGCTCCCCTCAACCTGTCATTGCTAGCATCAGGCGGTAAGGCAGGGGGCACTACTCAATATCTGCTCCGGGGCGATACCGGGGCGTTGCGCACTCGACTGACGTCACGATCTGCCGGTGCAGGAGATCGTGGTGGTAGTGTTTAGAACCACCGCAAAATGTCTAGTTAATTTCGCGAGCGGCGCAAACATCACCGCGCCTGGGCGCTAGATTCTTTGCGCCCCATTAGCGCCCTCTTAAGGCGTTAATGGGAGGCGCAACCAACTGAATTTTTCCCCCCAAGTATTTTAGTTTGTGAAGTCTGATAAGCAGTCAGCAGCCTATAAGGGGAATGGCACCGATAACTTCCAATACGTTGAGTGATCATACCTCTTCAGTATCATTTCGATAACATGACCATACATTCAAAGTGACATTTAATTCTGTACAGAGCGGTTAATCAAATTTCTGATCTTGTCCTATGGCCAACAGAATAAAACTGCACAGGAACCTTTATGAGCAGTAACTGATTTATAGTCATTTACTTATACACAGAAATCCCTCGCAATGATCCAGAGCTTGTATCGCTTATAGGTCAAGTCACATCAACAGAATTATGATACAAGTAGGAACTAACATTGACTAATATATTTATTCAGTACGAAGAAGGCACTTTAATGTGAATTCTGAATCCAAATTGATGCAAGGTATCATGCCACCACCAACATGGATGGCATCACAGCCACTTTCGAGGCTAGCATCCCGATGCTGATCAATTCCTTTCATCAGTCTCCAACTATTGATCTGTAGAAAGTGCTTCACTGAATGGTGAGTGCCCTGTTGATGCTTCAGTAGTCTTCCCTTGGAAGTATCTGTAACAACATTCTTATAAAAATGAGAAGTCGCACAACACCAGGTTATAGCGGGTAAGCGTTCTCCAAGGCGGCCTTCGGGATACACGACAGCGCAAAATCATAGAGCAGAAACTGATAGCCAAGTTCCGCACTCATGAGGATGGCCTCAATCGCGATATCGGGTTCATGTCACGATACAGAACGTGACTTGACATCATGGCCGGTCTTCCCAGGTGTTTTTTTTTAAAAAGACTAACACAAGAACCAACACAAATTGACAGGATATGCAGCCAGCAGGTGGTTTGACACGTTGGACCCCCTGGGACACATCTCATTGTCTTGGCTGTGCTCTTAGTGTGTCTTTGATGTAGGGAAAGATTTGAATAGATTTTGTCTGTGTTTAAATTGTGAATTCTGGGAGATTCTCTCACTGCTAACTTACCTGAGGAAGGAGTGAACTGCTCCGAAAGCTTGTAAAATTAAATAAATCTGTTGGACTATAACCTGGTGTTGTGCGACTTCTCATTTTTGTCCACCCCAGTCCAACGCCGGCATCTCCACATCATGAGGTTATAGTCCAACAGTTTTATTTGAAATCACAAGCTTTCGGAGCGCTGCTCCTTCGTCAGGTGAAGTGAAGGAATACAAATCAGCAAAGCATATATTCACTTCACCTGACGAAGGAGCAGCGCTCCGAAAGCTCGTGATTTCAAATAAAACTGTTGGGGGGAAAAATTCAGTTGGTTGCGCCTCCCGTTAGCGCCTTAAGAGGGCGCTAATGGGGCGCAAAGCATCTAGCGCCCAGGCACGGCGAAGTTTGCGCCGCTCATGAAATTGACTAGACATTTTGCGGTGGCGCTAAACACTACCGCCACGATCTCCTGCGTCGGCAGATCGTGACGTCAGTCGAGTGCGCAACGCCCCGGTATCGCCCCGGAGCGGATATTGAGTGGCGCCCCCTGCCTTACCGCCTGACGCTAGCAACGACAGTTTGAGTGGAGCGTTCTGCAGTCATGAAGGGAACGGGGGAGCGCTATTTAAAGGTGACCGCTTCCTGCCTTTTATTGTTGGTGCCATTTTTGAACTACGCATTCTGAGAGAGAGAGGGAGAGACTTCTGGAGAGATTCAACGTTGTGTGAAGTAGTTTTGGGTACTGAGCAGCACTTTGCAGGTTCATTTTGATTTGCCATTCCTTGTATCGATTTAGCAGAGACTGTGGGGGCTGCACTCTGAGCTCTTTGCCTGGTACTCTCCATTGTTCTTTCCAGCACATTTGATGTGCAAGTCTCTCCAGGCCGAGATTCAAGGCTGCAATGAGCAGGATGTGGATGGAAAGCAAGATTAATCATCCCCTTTAAGAACTGGCCCGTGCCATTGTGTGTGTGCTCCATTGCTGACTGACATTACATGAGCTTCGCCAGCGCTCTGAGGTAGCGCCTCGCTCCTCGGCCTTTGCGCCTTAAGACAGGTCTGAAGCGCCTGATATAGCGCTGCAATCACCTCCAGGGGTGATAAAAGTCAAGTTTGCAGTCAGTGGCGATAATTAGCGCCAGGCGCTAATCTTTGCGCCCGGCCGATAATTGCGCCCCAAATGGGGCGATACTGAATTTCTCCCCCTTGGACTATAACCTGGTGTTGTGCGACTTCTCATTTTTGTCCACCCCAGTCCAACAGCGGCATCTCCGCATCATCAACATTCTTATACTCAGGCGTCTTCTGCTTGTAATGCCTATGGTCTGCAGTAGTTTTCACCAATTCACATTTTAACATGTTAATTATATGTTCGTGTTCAGGAGAAATAACCAATATTTTTGCTTAAAATGAAATAGTAACTATGCTGGTGCTTGCAATTTCAGTTTTAGGTACAGCTGGGCCGGTCGATGCAGATTGCGGAGGTGGAAGCCTTCAACCTTCAGATACAGAAAATGGCAGATTAGGCATCAAGCCTCATTTCAATCGTATTTGCACACAGTTGAAAAATCTGACATGAGTTTAACAAGGCGATAAATCTGTAACACCGGTTAAGTAAAACGTCATTCAAGCCAATTATTGGAAGGAAAGGGTGGAGCCGATTATTAATTTTAGCCACGCTGCACATTTTGAATAGTTATGTCACGTAGTAATTGAAGATATAAATCAGACTTGGAAATGACCTTAATCTCCATCAGTGATGTGAAGTCAGCCTGACAGAAGTCAATCTTTAAAAAATCATTCTGAATGCTTCAGTCAAAGGTAATGTGGATGTCATTGTGATGTATGTGCAAACATCATGCGCTGAGACTGACGATTTCTGCCCACAGTCATATGTGCTGCAATATGTGCAATGACATCAGTGTACATTACATCAATGCATTTTACAGCATTCCACTTTGGCCAGTAAGTGCAAGCATTTACCATGACAATTTAAAGAGAATGACTATTTAAAGAGCTTTACTGAACGCAAGTTGGAATATCACCCCCCACTATGATATAGTCGGAAGTCGCACAACACCAGGTTATAGTCCAACAGTTTTATTTGAAATCACAAGCTTTCGGAGCGGCTGCTCCTTCGTCAGGTGACGTGAAGAAATACAAATCGGCACAGCCTATATAGACAGAGAACAATGCCTGTGCAGAGAACAATTCCAGACGACTACAGTTAATCTTTCTGACTGCCTTTTATCACACCTCGGCAGAGAGACAATCAGGTCAGTCAGGAAGACATTATATTGAAGACATAGCAAGATACAACTAAGACAATGAGGTGGGGTCACAGGGGGTCTAATGTGTCAAATGCTGCAGTCTGTATGGAAAACCATAAACTTTAAACTATTTACTTTTTTTTACTGGAAATCACATCTGTGAACAAGCCAACGACGACTCGAGTCTGGATGACTCTACGTCAGGTGGGGTTACATGTAGCATTATATATAGTCTTAACACACTGGGGCTGATTTTGGTGTCCTGTTTGTGCCTGAAAACTGGGCATGACAGAACAGGAAAATAGGTGCAAAGCCCACCCTGTCTCTGCCTATTTTAAGAAAACAAAAAAGATTTGTTTTATGCAGCACCTTTCATGTCCTCCAGATGTCCCAAAGTGCATCACAACCAATGAATTACTTTAATAGTATAATCGCTGTTATTTTGCAGGCAAATGTGGCAGCCAATTTGCGCACACCAAGCTCCCACGAACAGCAATGAGATAAATGATCAGTTAATCTCTTTGGTGGTTTTGATTGAGGAATAAATGTTGGCCAGAACGGTGAAGGAAGGCCCCTGCACTTCGTCAAATACTATCCACCTGACTAGACAGATGGGACCTCAACTTAATGTTTCATCTGAAAGACAGCACTTCAGACAATGTAGCACTCCCTCAGTACTACACTGAAATGTTAGCCTAGATTATATGCTCAGGTTCTGGACTGGAGCTTGAACTTGGAGTGTAGAGTGCTATCACTGAACCAAGCAGTCACTCGATTAGCCCCTGCTTCAGTTTTGGTCACGCTTGGAATGGGCAGTAGAAGCACTCAAATGAAGCAGGCAGGAGCTTTATTATCATATTAACAAAGGAGCTGGGAAGGCCCCCACTCCATGGTGTGATAGTTCACAGTCCAACACACACCCAGAAAACCTGGATGGGTTGGGGCAGACCTCTCAAGCAAGAGAACATTTAACAGGCCCACAGTATTTCAGGTACATGTTTTTTTGGCCTTTTTGGAATTTTTGTTTGTTTCTTTCCTGATGGTACATAGGGTTCCATGAGCCTTTAGGCAATTGTCATGAATTATTTCCTGACACCAATAGGTTTGCTCATGGGAATCCTCTGAGCTGATGTGCTTGGAAGAAGAAGAGACCCTATCGAGGGATGGCAGGCAGGTCTGGCTGACTAGGGGATGCTCTGTGACTCCTCCCAGTCTGGGCTGGTATCACACACCCATCTCCTGCATAGAGAGGTGAAATGACCTCACTTTGGCAAGTGTCGTGTTGGTGGAAGCTCCTCATCCCAAAGGAAGCTGCGACTTGAAAACCCCGCATGAAAGAAGGCATGGTGGACGTGCAGCCACCAACCATTTCTGTAGGCCTGGCACACTTAGCTGCCAACGACTGTGGAAGCTGTCTCCTTAAGCCCCGATTTTAACCTAACCCGCTCAGCAAGCGGATTAGTGTCAGACGTCATTCTTATACCCCACCCGATTTAACACTTCATTGACTTCATCCAACCCGAACCCGCTCTGATCCCGCCGGGTGGCTTAGCTTAAAATCGGGGCTTTCGCATCTGGTCAAGCAGAAAGGCAGATGCAGAGCTGTTCCATCAGCCACAGGGCCTCCTGCAGCTGCCCTATAGCAGAGGGCTGGCACACGCAGGGACAGTAACGGTCAACTGTGGTCTGGAATGCAACTGCCCCTCCTGCGGCAGTGTTGACTGTGGAGGTGGTGCCATGGAGCGACACAGAGGGCAAGCATCTTTGCAAGAAGCCTCATGCAGCATCATCTCAACGTCAGCAGCCATCAAGCAGGGAGTCATGTGCCAGGCTGCTCTTTCACTCTTTCACTTGTCTGCAGTATCATGCCTGCACCTAGGATGCTCGTTCCATTCATTTTTGCCTGCCGCTTCTTAATTTGCTGCCTTTTCAGCCTTGGCAAAAGCTGCTGATGAGTTGAGATACCTTATAAAGCTTTCCAAAAGCTGAATGGCAATAGATTGGGAGAAGGGGAAGTGCAACGAGATCTGGGTGTCCTTGTGCACCAGTCGCTGAAAGTAAGCATGCAGGTGCAGCAGGCGGTGAAGAAGGCAAATGGTATGTTGGCCTTCATAGCGAAAGGGTTTGAGTACAGGAGCAGGGATGTCCTGCTGCAGTTGTACAGGGCCTTGGTGAGACCACACCTTGAGTACTGTGTGCAGTTTTGGTCGCCTTATCTGAGGAAGGATGTTCTTGCCATGGAAGGAGTTCAGCGAAGATTCACAAGGCTGATACCTGGGATGGCAGGAATGACATATGAGGAGAGATTGGGTCGATTGGGCTTATACTCGCTGGAGTATAGAAGAATGAGAGGGGATCTCATCGAAACATATAAAATTCTGACAGGTCTGGACAAACTAGATGCAGGAAGAATGTTCCCGATGGTCGGAGAGTCCAGAACCAGGGGTCATAATCTAAGGATAAGGGGTAAGCCATTTAGGACAGAAATGAGGAAGAATTTCTTCACCCAGAGAGTGGTGAACCTGTGGAATTCTCTACCACAGAAGGTAGTTGAGGCCAAGTCATTAAATATATTCAAGAATGAGTTAGATATATTTCTTAATGCTAAAGGTATCAAGGGATATGGGGAGAAGGCAGGTACAGGGTACTGAATTTGGATGATCAGCCATGATCTCATCGAATGGCGGAGCAGGCTCGAGGGGCCGAATGGCCTACTCCTGCTCCTATCTTCTATGTTTCTATATTTCTATGTTTCATGATTTTTTGCCCCCACACCCTCCCATTGTGACAACCCCTTTTAATTGCCCATCCCTTTAAATTTGACTTAAATGCAATTTTTCTCTCTCACCATCAAGTCATCCCGAGACCCATTTGAGTCTGCACCTGATGCTTGTATAATTATGCTAATGAGCTTACACCAGAGAATTAAGTGTTATTTGCTCGACCTTTTGGGCTGGATTTGCACCACTTTGACTTAGACCTGAAGACGAAAATCAGTGCCATTGACTTTGAAGCTTGAAACCTTAGTGGTTTCATTAGTAAATTTGCATGAGTTTAAATGAAACAAAGGGACTGATCAGTGCGAAAGTCTGGAGTGTTTAATATTTAAAAGAATGTAGCTGGTCTTTGAGTATTGACAGCACAGTTTTTTATCGTCCTGTCTTATGCTCATTTGACACCTGACATCGCTGTGCTTTAATCACAGAGTTGTCAATGTTTTACTAGTTCCTTACAAAAATCAATTACCAACTAAATAAGAAAAACCACCAAGTCAAAGGTGATCTATTTCAGCTTACTACTTGCTACAGTATTTTAGTACCCATGCTCAGAAAGGATTGATACACCAAACGAACAATATGTGTAGCGAAAATAACTTCAATATTTTTATCAGTGACGCGTGAAACAAATTGAGAGGAGACCATAAGAGGAGAAATTATTCCAGTCATTGAATACACTCAATGTAGAATCATCTGCCATAATTTAATTTTGAGAGAAAGTATCTCATTTACTTTCCTACCACTGACACATAAAACTTTCTACCTATCTGATATGCCAGCCTTAAGGACTATGATAGGATCACATCGCCCACTCGTCAGTCATCAGTTACACAGTCATGCACCGAGGAGCCTCCTTACCACTTTGATTAATCTAACATTTGAATAAACACTGGGAATGACAGGATTCTCATCCTCGTGTTTAAATCCCTCCAGGGGCTCCCTGTCTCTGTAAACTCCTCCAGTGCTACAACCCCCACCCGCCCCACTGAACTCCCCATTTCTCTCATTTCAGCCTGTTGTGTATCCGTCACCCCGCCGCCCCACAATCCCTCTAAACCATCGCCCCCCTTCCCCCCTGCCTTCAGCCACCTAGGCTCCACACGCTGGAATTCCATTTCTAAACCCTCCACCTCCTTCTCTTCCCTTAGGACCCTCCTTAAAATTCATCTTTTTAGCCGAGCTTTGGTAACCCCTGCTAATAATTCCAGCCGGCTCAGCGTCCATTTTTTTTCCTGATACATCTAAAATGCCTCAGGATGTTTTTCTGTATTAAAGGTGCTATATATATGCAAATTGTTGTCATTGAACATGAGATCAGTGATACTCAGTAATGCACTGCTCTCATTCTGGCACCATTTTAATTTGTATGTGGCATCAGTGTGGCGGCTCCAGCGTTTACACTGCTAAATCCATCTCTCTTATCCTAGCAGCAGACTCGTAGACCCACAAAGTAACTGGGTCTACAAGCCTGCTAGAAGCATAAGGATTTTAGCATCTTAAATGCTGGAATCCAGTTCGTAGAATCCAAATTCAAATCGCACCAGTATAAAAGCAGCTTAAGTTACCTTTTCGAATGATAAAATCAATACAAAGGCAAAGCTCAGCTACAAAATTTGAGGTTTTTAATACCTTTAAAATCTTCATCTGAAACCAATGAATACGGGCAAATGATGCAGTCCCAGAGCTTGTGTTTAGTAACATCATAAAAGGTGCCTGATTTATTTTTAGCTGTAATAGTGTAAATTAATCGCTATCCTAAATGCAGTGCAAAAGCTTTGCATTTGCAATGGAGAATACTGAGAACTATCTCACATAGACACCTGCCTTTTATGCTGCCGGTCTTCTAGACTGTCCCAGAGAATATAGAAGGTCAGCTGCGACGGATGAAAATCAGGAACCGAATGCCTTTTATAAATGTGCTCTTCTGTTGAAAAGCACCCAATTTTGCTAACCTTTGTAACAATAAAATTAAAGGAAAACTAATAAAACATTTTTGAATTTTGTAAAGATAAACATAATTTAATAGGACAAAGTCAGCATGGCTTTATGAAGGGGAAGTCATATCTGACAAATTTGCTCGAGTTCTTTGAGGACATAACGTACAGGGTGGATAAAGGGGAACCAGTGGATGTAGTGTATTTAGACTTCCAGAAGGCATTTGACAAGGTGCCACATAAAAGATTATTACTCAAGATAAAAAATCACTGGATTGGGGGTAATATTCTGGCATGGGTGGAGGATTGGTTATCTAACAAGAAGCAGAGAGTTGGGATAAATGGTTCATTCTCGGACTGGCAACCAGTAGCCAGTGGTGTTCCGCAGGGGTCGGTGCTGGGTCCCCAACTCTTTACAATCTATATTAACGATTTGGAGGAGGGGACCGAGTGTAACATATCAAAGTTTGCAGATGATACAAAGATGGGAGGGAAAGTAGAGAGTGAGGAGGACATAAAAAACCTACAAGGGGATATAGACAGGCTGGGTGAGTGGGCAGAGATTTGGCAGATGCAATACAATATTGGAAAATGTGAGGTTATGCACTTTGGCAGGAAAAATCAGAGAGCAAGTTATTATCTTAATGGCGAGAAACTGGAAAGTACTGCAGTACAAAGGGATCTGGGGGTCTTGGTGCAAGAAAATCAAAAAGTTAGTATGCAGGTGCAGCAGGTGATCAAGAAAGCCAATGGAATGTTGGCTTTTATTGCTAGGGGGATAGAATATAAAAACAGGGAGGTATTGCTGCAGTTGTATAGGGTATTGGTGAGACCGCACCTGGAGTACTGCATACAGTTTTGGTGTCCATACTTAAGAAAAGACATACTTGCTCTCGAGGCAGTACAAAGAAGGTTCACTCGGTTAATTCCGGGGATGAGGGGGTGGACATACGAGGAGAGGTTGAGTAGATTGGGACTCTACTCATTGGAGTTCAGAAGAATGAGAGGTGATCTTATTGAAACATATAAGATTGTGAAGGGGCTTGATCGGGTGGACGCGGTGAGGATGTTCCCAATGATGGGTGAAACTAGAACTAGGGGACATAATCTTAGAATAAGGGGCTCCTCTTTCAAAACTGAGATGAGGAGAAACTTTTTCACTCAGAGGGTAGTGGGTCTGTGGAATTTGCTACCCCAGGAAGCTGTGGAAGCTACTTCATTAAATAAATTTAAAACAGAAATAGACCGTTTCCTAGAAGTAAAGGGAATCAGGGGTTACGGGGAGCGGGCTGGAAATTGGACATGAGTTTGAGTTCGGATCGGTCAAGGCCCTGTGGGTGGTGGAGCGGGCCCAGGGTCCGAGTGGCCTGGTCCTGCTCCTACTTCTTGTGTTGTTTAGAGTTGAGGTTGGATCAGATCAGCCATGATCTCATTGAATGGCGGAGCAGGCTCGAGGGGCCGATTGGTCTACTCCTGCTCCTATTTCTTATGTTCTTATGTTCTTATGTACCGTAATAGGACTCATTCTTTACAGCTGGTGTTATTTGAACTAAGTCGCAGGGTGGAATTGACCCTGTGATCATTAGTTTACTATATGGAGGGAGGGCCTGGTAAAATCAAGGGGCACAGTGCCGCCTGTCCACCTCATTCCTACTCAGAACAATGCTTCCTGCTTATTATTGTTGCTAGCAGTGTGTGTAAAATCCATGGTTGTTGGAGCATAAATCTTGAAAAAGGGATTGTAATCACTTCATGTCTCCCATTGCCAGAGAATCAATTGCAACCATATTCATGGCATATTATGGCCATTTTGGGAAGATAATTTGGGCAGTGCCAATTATAGTTGTGATATAGACATGGTATAGTTTGATTTTTTGCAATCAAGGAGACAACAAATATACTTAGTGGACTTGACAGACTCTTTTGCAGTTGGAGTAAGCATTTGTATTTCATAGTGCAGCCTGGAGTATTCCAATAAACCTATTGCTGGGCATTTAAACAAAATTGAACAAGAGTTAAGCATTTTATATTGGAAACAGCAAAACGCTGTATGACTTTACTTAGCTCATAGTGTAATTACATTACTGAAGCAATTGTTCCTAAAGCAGAATGGTGCAGGAGTTGTGGACTGTTTCATTAATTCGGGAGTGTCCAACGGAGCAAAATATTTTTGTCATCCAGAACGTAGAGCATCTGTCAGGATAAACCTAGACTATCTGTAGGGGCTGAATCACTATTATCAGGAGCCCGGAGCAGCTGTTGTGGGAACGACTGAGTCAATGTCAGCCGGGCTCTGGCGCATTTATTGAGAGAAGTTTGTAGCAATAGTTTTTGATCCTCGAGCATCTGTCAAGTTAAATCCAGAATACTAATCCAGGAGCTTGGAGCATCTGAAGGAAAATGACACCGGAGAAACCAGCAAAAGGAAACATACTTAGAGAAGTGATGAATAAAAGGACACCTGACAATGCAGTACAGCAGAAATTGCTGGAAACACTCGGCAGGCCAGGCAGCATCCGCGGAGAGAGAAACAGAGTTAACATTTCAGGTCTGTGACCCTTCATCAGAACTGGAAAAAGTTAGAGATGTATCAGGTTTTAAGCAAGTGCAGGGACAGGGAAAGGAGGGAGGGGAGGAAAGAATAAAAGGGACGGTCTGTGACAGGGTGGAAGGCAGGAGAGATTAAATGTTGCAAATGGGGATGGCAGAATCAGCAACAGCTGCCATGTGAAAAAATAGGGGCAGAAGTTATAGTCTGAAATTGTTGAACTCAATGTTGAGTCCGAAGGCTGTAAAGTGCCTAATCGAAAGATGAGGTGCTGTTCCTCGAGCTTACGTTGAGCTTCATTGGAACAGTGTAAGAGGCCGAGGACAGAGAGGTCAGAGTGGGAGCGGAGTGGAGCGGAGAATTAAAGTGACAGGCCATCGGAAGCTTGGGGTCACCCTTACGGACTGAACGGAGGTGTTCCGCAAAGCGGTCACCCAATCTGCATTTGGTCTCCCTAATGTAGAGGAGACCGCATCGTGAGCAGCGAATACAGTATACTAAATTGCAAGAAGTACAAGTAAATCGCTTTTCACCTGGAAGAGATGTTTGGGGCCCTGGACAGTGGGAAGGGAGGAGGTAAAAGGGCAGGTGTTGCATCTACTGCGCTTGCACGGGAAGGTGCCGTGGGGATAGCAATGTAGTGGTTGAAGGAGGATGCGGTTGCTATGGTCTGTTGTGTGAGAGTATGTTAGAGGTGTCATCCTTTAGATAAGAAGTTAACAACTATAACAACTTGCATTTATATCGCACCTTTAATGTAGTAAAACATACCAAGGCACTTCACAGGAGTGTTAACAGACAAAATTTGAAACAAAGCCACATAAGGAGATATTAAGACAGGTGTCTAAAAGCTTGATCAAAAAGGTAAGTTTTAAGGAGCATCTTAAAGGAGGAGAGAGATGCAGAGAGGTTTATGAGGGAATTCCAGACCTTGGGGCCTAGGCAGGTGAAGGCACGGCCACCAATGATGGAGCAATTAAAATCAGGGATGCGCAGAGATCTCTGAGGGTTGTAGGGCTGGAGGAGGTTACAGAGATAGGAAGGGGCAAGGCCATGAAGGAATTTGAAAACGAGGATGTGGATTTTAAAATCGAAGCTTTGCCGCACCAGGAGCCAATGTATGTCAGCGAGCACAGGGTGATGGGTGAATGGGACTTGGTGCGAGTTAGGATACGGGCCGAAGAGTTTGGATGAGTTCAAGTTTATGGAGGGTGGAAGATGGGAGGCTGGCCAGAAGAGCATTGGAATCTAGCAGCAGATGAGGTGAGGCAGGGGAGCAGTCATGCGATGTTAGGGAAATGCAAGTAGGCGGTGACGTAAGAAAACTACTAGGCACTTGGTCTAAGCGTTAAACAAAGCTTTAATCAACTGTTTTACAACATGGAGGTCGAGTTGTGTCCTTAACTAGTTCCTGTTAAGAATGTCCCGCACAAGCTGGGCCCGTGCCCGAGTATTTATACTCTCCCTGGACAGCGCCACCAGCAGGTCGCCCAGTATTATTTCATAAGTCATTTCCACATGAATGACAAGATTCATCTCAGGCAGTCTTAGTGATGGAGCGGATATGCGGTCAGAACCTCATCTGTGTCAAATACGACAATAACACGATTGCGAACAGTCTAGTTCAGCCTCAGACAGATGCTAGGGAGAGGGATGGAGTCGGTGGCAAGGACCGAAGACAACGGCTTCAGTCTTATCAATATTTAGTTGGAGGAAATTTCTGCTCCTCCAGTACTGGATGTTGGACAAGCAGTGTGACAAAACAGAAACAGTGGAGGGGTCGAGAGAGTTGGTGGTGAGGTAGAGCTGAGTGTTGTTAGCGTACATGTGGAACCTGACCTGTTTTCGGTTGATGTCACCGAGAGGCAGCATGTAGATGAGAACTAGGAGGGGGCCAAGGATAGATCCTTGGGGGACTCCGGAGGCAATGTTGCGGGAGCAGGAAGAGAAGCCATTGCAGGTGATTCTCTGGCTACGACTGGATAGATAAGAATGGAAGCAGGTGAGTGCGGTCCCACCCAGCTGGACAACAGAGGAGAGGCGTTGGAGGAGGATGGTGCGTTCAACCATGTCAAAGGCTACAAATAGGTCGAAAAGAATGAGGAGAGATAGTTTACCATGGTCACAGTCATATAGGATGTCATTTGTGACTTTGATAAGGGGCGTTTCGGTACTGTGGCAAGGGCGGAAACCTGATTGGAAGGGTTCAAACATAGGGTTGCGGGAAAGATGGGCACAGATTTGGGAGGAGACAACACGTTCAAGGACTTTGGAGAGGAAAGGGAGGTTGGAGATGGGGTGGTAGTTTGCGAGGACAGAGGGATCAAGGGAAATGTTCGCTCTTATTTTTTGGGGGGTGCGCGGCCTCTTTAAGGGGCTGCGCAGCCCATTCACAGTTTTCTGCATGTATTGAAAAAACTGGTCTCGGGCTGCATGGGACCGGCAGAGAGGTGCACGGCCGCGTGGCCACACACCTTATAGGGAATGTTGGTCAAGGGTGGGTTTTTTTGAGGAGAGGGATGTTAATAGCAGATTTGAAGAGGAGGGGGACAGTACTTGAGGAGAGGGAACTGTTAAAAATATCAGCTAACATGGGGGCCACGAAGGGAAGTTGGGTGGTCAGCAGTTTTGTGGGAATAGGGTCAAGGAAGAAGGAACTGGGCCTCATGATCAAGATGAGCTCGGAGAAGGCATGAGGGGAGATAGGAGAGAAACTAGAGAAAGATGCAAATTCAGGGCTAGGCCTAGGGCAGGGGGAACTTTAGGGGAAGTTTGGCCTGGAGGGCTAGGGGAAAGGAAGGAAGCAGCAGATGCAGCTGAATGGATGGTCTCAATCTTCGTGACAAAGAAGTCCATGAGCTCCTCGCACTTGTTGTTGGAAGTGAGGGTGGAGGAGACATGGGAGGGAGGTTTAAGAAGAAGGTTTGTGGTGGAGAAGAGAAGCCGGGTGTTATCTTTGTATACCAGGAAGATCCTGGAATAGTGAGCAGTTTTGGCAGTTAGAAAGATTTACTGTAGTCGTCTGACATTGTACGCTACACATTGTTCTCTGTCTATATATGCTTTGCTGATTTGTATTCCTTCACTTTACCTGACGAAGGAGCAGCGCTCCGAAAGCTCGTGATTTCAAATAAAACTGTTGGACTATAACCTGGTGTTGTGCGACTTCTCAGTTTTGGCAGAGGAGAGCAGGACCAAATAGTGCTTTATGTGGTCTAGCCAGATCTGGCGATGAATGGCTAAACCAGTTGTCTGCCATAAACCTTCATAGCATAAGCCAACTT
Organism: Squalus acanthias; assembly: GCA_030390025.1. Taxonomy (NCBI): domain Eukaryota; kingdom Metazoa; phylum Chordata; class Chondrichthyes; order Squaliformes; family Squalidae; genus Squalus; species Squalus acanthias. The sequence continues at coordinate 9,006,275 of CM059427.1, forward strand.
CAGTCTGTTTAGATAACTGATAATGATTGCACTGCATTATTCGAAGAGCAGGGAGTTCTCCCAAGTATCTTAGCCAACATTCTTGACTCAAGCAACACCACAAAAACATGGCGAGCTGGTTTTTTGAGGATATAACTGGGAAAATAGATAAGGGAGAACCAGTAGATGTGGTGTATTTGGACTTTCAAAAGGCTTTCGATAAGATCCCACATAAGAGATTAGTGTGTAAAGTTAAGGCACATGGGATTGGGGGCAAGGTATTGACTTGGATAGAGAACTGGTTGGCGGACAGAAAGCAGAGAGTAGGAATTAATGGGTCTTTTTCTGAGTGGCAAGCAGTGACTAGTGGGGTACCGCAGGGATCGGTCCTTGGACCCCAGCTATTCACAATGTACATTAATGATCTAGATAAGGAAACTAAATGTAATATTTCCAAGTTTGCAGATGACACAAAGCTGGGTGGGAGTGTGTGCTGCGAGGAGGATACCGAGAAACTCCAGGATGATTTGGACAGGTTGGGTGAGTGGGCAGAAGCGTGGCAGATGCAATATAACGTGGATAAATGCGAGGTTATCCACTTTGGTGTCAAAAACAGAAAGGCAGACTATTATCTGAATGGCAATAGATTGGGAGAAGGGGAAGTGCAACGAGACCTGGGTGTCCTTGTGCACCAGTCGCTGAAAGTAAGCATGCAGGTGCAGCAGGCGGTGAAGAAGGCAAATGGTATGTTGGCCTTCATAGCGAAAGGGTTTGAGTATAGGAACAGGGATGTCCTGCTGCAGTTGTACAGGGCCTTGGTGAGACCACACCTTGAGTACTGTGTGCAGTTTTGGTCGCCTTATCTGAGGAAGGATGTTCTTGCCATGGAAGGAGTTCAGCGAAGATTCACAAGGCTGATACCTGGGATGGCAGGAATGACATATGAGGAGAGATTGGGTCGATTGGGCTTATACTCGCTGGAGTATAGAACCATGTGAGGGGATCTCATCGAAACATATAAAATTCTGACATGTCTGGACAAACTAGATGCAGGAAGAATGTTCCCGATGGTCGGAGAGTCCAGAACCAGGGGTCATAATCTAAGGATAAGGGGTAAGCCATTTAGGACAGAAATGAGGAAGAATTTCATCACCCAGAGAGTGGTGAACCTGTGGAATTCTCTACCACAGAAGGTAGTTGAGGCAAAGTCATTAAATATATTCAAGAATGAGTTAGATATATTTCTTAAAGCTAAAGGTATCAAGGGATATGGGGAGAAGGCAGGGACAGGGTACTGAGTTTGGATGATCAGCCATGATCTCATCGAATGGCGGAGCAGGCTTGAGGGGCCGAATGGCCTACTCCTGCTCCTATCTTCTATGTTTCTATGTTTCTATGGTCATTCACCTTACTATTGTTTATGGGACTTGCAGTGTAAAAGTGGCTGCCCGAGTTGCTATCATAATAATCGTGACCGCAGCTTTTTTTAAAAAGCAATTTTTTGTATGTGCAGCACTATGGGGGCGCACTGAACGACGTGATAGGGTGTTCTTTTTTCCTTGCTTCACTGTAGAAAGATTATTAATGGAAATGATGCTGCTTTGGTAGCAGTGGGATGTAAGGAGGAATTTTTAAATTTTTTAAAATTAGCCTCCATTATTTTTGGACAGTTGAAATTGGGACAATAAGTAAAGTCCAACCCCAAGTTTGGTCTCCTCGTGCCTGAATGCTCAGCAACGCCTCACAGCTCCAGCATGACATAAACATTTTTGAGACTGTCATTCCTGGGTATCCCCACTGAAATCTGTTCTGAGCTGTAGGATAGTTCAGCGTTACAGACGTATCACAAAACAGAATCACGTTGACAGAACTGAACTTACTGTGACAACCGTAAAGAACATAAGAACATAAGAAATAGGAGCAGGAATAGGCCACTTGGCCCCTCGAGCCTGCTCTGCCATTCAATAAGATCATGGCTGATCTTGGGCTCAAAGCCACATCCCCGCCCGCTCCCCATAACCTTTCACTCCCTTATCTTGCAAAAATCTGTCTATCTCCACCTTAAATGTATTTAATGACCCAGCCTCCACAGCTCTCTGGGGCAGAGAATTCCACAGATTTACGACCCTCTGAGAGAAGAAATTCCTCATCTCAGTTCTAAAAGGGCGACCCTTTATTCTAAAACTGTGCCCCCGGGTTCTAGGTTTCCCCACGGGGGAAAACATTCTCTCTGCATCTACCTTGTCGAGCCCCCTCAGTATCTTATATGTTTCAATAAGATCACCTCTCATTCTTCTAAATTCCAATGAGTATAGGCCCAACCTGCTCAACCTTTCTTCATAACAGGAATCAACCGTGTGAATCGTCTCTGAACTGCCTCCAATGCAAGTATGTCCTTCCTTAAATAAGGAGACCAAAACTGTACGCAGTACTCAGGTGTGGTCTCACCAATACCCTGTACAGTTGCAGCAGGACTTCCCTGCTTTTATACTCCAACACCCTTGCAATAAAGGCCAACATTCCATTTGCCTTTTTGATTACTTGCTGTACCTGCATGCTAACTTTTTGTGTTTCATGTACAAGGACCCCCAGGTCCCTCTGAACTGTAGCATTTTGTAATCTCTCTCCATTTAAATAATAATTAGCTTTTTTATTTTTCCTGCCAAAGTGTATAACCTTGCACTTTCTCACATTATACTCCATCTGCCGAATGTTTGCCCACTCACTTAGCCTGTCTATATCCCTTTGCAGATTCTTTGGTCCTCTGCACAACTTGCTTTCCCACCCATCTTTGTATCATCCGCAAACTTGGCTACATTACACGCGATCCCTTCATCCAAGTCAATAATGTAGATTGTAAAAAGTTGAGGCCCCAGCACCGATCCCTGTGGCACCCCACTAGTTACCGTTTGCCAACCGAAAAATGACCCATTTATCCCGACTCTGCTTTCTGTTAGTTAGCCAATTCTCTATCCATGCTAATATAATGGGGCAGAAATTCGGGTCTCCACGGGTGAGTACGCGCTGTGTACTCACCCGTAGGGCCACCAGAAGTGCCGGTTTCGCGCGTGCACTGCGCATGCACGGGAAACCGGAACTTCTGGTCTCGTGAAAGAAGGGGTTCAAGGGTCAACCACGAGCGCCGGAGAGGCAGCGCGCACGCAGCGAACTTCGGGTTTTTTGTCAGGTTTCTCCGTGAGGGTATGTATGGAGAAGCTGCGCAGGAAAAAAGGAGGCGCAAGGCCTGCTTTTAACAAGGTAAGTGGTGAATTAAATACAATTTAAACATTTTTTCAACAGGTTTATCTTTTTTACATACTTTAAAGAAAGGTAAGTTTATTTTTAGCACCGTTAAAAAGTACAATTAATTTTTTCAAAAATTTAAATTTTTGTTTAAAGTAGTTAATTTATGTAATTTATAGTTATTTTAAAAATGTGATTTTTTTTTAATTTATTTGAAGTTTTAGTTAGGTTCTGGGGGGTGATCTCTATTCATAGATTTGACAGGTCTTCCTGTCAAAATCTATGAATGGAGATTCCCTGCTCCGATTGGCTCTCCATGGCCCACGTGATCCCAGGGGACGCTTCGAACTAACTGCGCCCCAGGGATACACAAGCACTGCGCGCCGGCAGCTGCAGGAGGCCCAGGAGCCGAAGTCCACGCGGGCCCGAAGCACAACGGCAGGCGCGGTAGGTAAGTACGCGCGCGATCCTTGCACCCACAGGAAGCCGGAGAGACGAATTTCTGGCCCATTACCCCCAATTCCGTGAGCTCTTATCTTTTGCAGTAACCTTTTATGTGGAAACTTATCGAATGCTTTCTGGAAATCCAAATATACCACATCCGCTGGTTCACCTTTGTCCACCCTGCTCGTTACATCCTCAAAGAACTCCAGTAAATTTGCTAAACATGATTTCCCTTTCATAAAACCATGCTGACTCTGCTTGACTGCATTATGATTTTCCAAATGCCCTGCTACTGCTTCCTTAATGAAGGACTCCAGCATTTTCCCAACAGCAGATGTTAGGCTAACTGGTCTATAGTTTCCTGCTTTCTGTCTCCCTCCTTTCTTAAATAGGGGTGTTACATTTGCGGTTTTCCAATCCGCTGGGACCTCTCCAGAGTCCAGGGACCGAATACCATTAGATTCATGTTATTGGCTGGACTTTAACCTGGGTCTCTGAATGGAAAGCCCAATGAGTGAGACAAGGGACTTCAAAAAACTGTGTCCCTTGCCTGTAGATCAAGGTGTTGGTTCTGTACTCTTTAAAATGAGCTCCAGCTGTTCCAATGCAAGTGAATTTAAATCTTATTTTATTTTTTCCCCTTTGAAAGACTGTGAAGAAATCTGCAGAAAAGCAACAGTCGTTAGCCAAAATGCAGTCATTTGGCCCTCACAGGGGATAATCTGCATCTGGCATTTATGTTTTAGAAACGCTTTGAACAAAATTACTCTTATTTTCTGAAATACTTTACTAACCTCCCGTAGGGCGGAATCTGTAATATTCTTTCATATCATTGTTCTGAGTATAACAGGTTATTTCTTCATGAAATATTCTGATATAAGATCCCTTTTTATCAAACCAGTATGAACGTACGGTTCCCATGTTGATTGCAGCTATGGTCCCATTGGTTGCAATTTCTGAATTACTGCCAATTTTACTGAACTTGACGGTAGTCTTGTACTTGAATTGAAAATCAGTATTGAGTGACTATCAAACACACATCTCTTGGGAACTTTCACAACTAGCAGAGAAGGAAAACTTTCACCCTGCCTGTTTCAGTTTTATCTGTGTTATAACCAAATTCACAGTGCATATTTGTACCAGGGATTGGAAATGATGCTTGTGTGTACACCAAAAGAATTGACGATTGAAACATAATATTTCTTTTTTCCTTTTTTGCTGATCCAGTTAGGCATATTTTTCTAGCTGAGTGCCGACACTGGAGCATGTAAATACTTAAGGTAGTGTAAATGGATGTTTATACATCTGCATCCTAATGTAGAAGTGCTGTCTGCTGTTATATATCCAAATCTCATCAGTCATATTATGTCTACTGTATCTATTTCAATTGCATGTAGTAGTATCTGATTATGCTTAAACTGTAGCTCTCTAATAAAAAGCCTTACAACTGCTAAGACCCTTTGGGTAATCTGTGTGTGACATGTGATTCAAATCTTACAGGTGCAGGGCAGCGCATCCCAGTGTAAGTGCGCTCACCCTGGACCTCTGCCACTGACCATGTCAGATTTTACAAGATCAGAAGAAGGTCCATTCATTTCCCTGCCATTGATGAGCACATCTCGGGCACACACCATTGCAGCAAGGATGGAAAGTCCGGTGAAGGTGCCCTGGGTCATGGGGTGTCAGGACCCTCCGGGAATCCAGGTATAATTGTCCTCAGTAGCCCACTTAAAAAGGAAGGAACATTTTTTTAAAAAAGAGAAAATTCCAAAATTCAAAAACAATCTTCAGGAGTTCAGGCCACGATATCAGCCTAGACTTCAGGTGATCCGCACAGCTTCTGGGCTGACTAGATGTAGCTGCGCCAACCATACACAAGGTCTTAATGAAAGCCTGGGATGTTGGAACTCCAACTTTGAGTCCCCCCGACAACCTCACAGCGATGGCCTATGGATATGCGTGGTTATTAATGAAAGAGCTATAAGGTTGTGTGGAGACATTGGCATTGGTCAGCAGTACATGTGCGACAGGTTTCCCAGCCACAGTTTGTACCATGCATACGTGAGCCATATACCAAGTAAATGGTATCGTTGGGTAGGCTTACCTTGGCAGCTTCCTTATACTAGATGCAGGAAAAATGTTCCCGACACGGTGGCATAGTGGTTAGCACTGGTGCCTCACAGCGCCAGGGACCCGGGTTCGAATCTGACCTCGGGTGACTGTCTGTGTGGAGTTTGCACATTCTCCCCGTGTCTGCGTGGGTTTCCTCCGGGTGCTCCGGTTTCCTCCCACAGTCCAAAAATGTGCGGGTTAGGTTGATTTGGCTATGATAAATTGACCCTTAGTGTTAGGGGGGGATTAAATATGTGGGGTTATGGGGATAGGATGGGATATGTTAGGGGGAATTAAATACGTGGGGTTACGAGGGTAGGGTGGGATATGTGGACTGTGGGGATTAAAGCAGGGGACAGGGTACTGGATTTGGATGATCAGCCATGATCGTATTGAATGGTGGAGCAGGCTCGACGGGCCGAATGGCCTACTCCTGCTCCTAGATTCTATGTTTCTATGATGGTCGGAGAGTCCAGAACCAGGGATCATAATCTAAGGATAACGGATAAGCCATTTAGGACAGAAATGAGGAAGAATTTCTTCACCCAGAGAGTGGTGCACCTGTGGAATTCTCTACCACAGAAGGTAGTTGAGGCCAAGTCATTAAATATATTCAAGAATGAGTTAGATATAATTCTTAAAGCTAAAGGTATCAAGGGATATGGGAGAAGGCAGGTACAGGGTACTGAGTTTGGATGATCAGCCATGATCTCATCGAATGGCGGAGCAGGCTCGAGGGGCCGAATGGCCTACTCCTGCTCCTATCTTCTATGTTTCTATACACCTGTTCTCAGGTATTGGAGGTAATGCACAAAGCATTGAGCCTGGCTGCCACGTCCTGCCAGGTATGCTGCACTGCTGTTCTCTAGGGAGGGTGCCCTCTTTGCATTTTTTTGAATTCGTTCTTGGGATGTGGGCATCGCTGGCAAGGCCAGCATTTATTGCCCACCCCTAATTTCCCTTGAGAAGGTTGTGGTGAAACGACTTCGCGAACCGCTGCACTCCGTGCGGGTGAAGATACTCCCATAATTCTGTTATGGAGGAAATTCGAAGATTTTGACCCAACGACAATGAAGGATGGTGTGCAACTTGCAGGGGAACTTGCAGGTGATGGTGTTCCCATGCTCCTGCTGCCCTTGTCCTTCTAGGTGGTAGAGGTCGTGGGTTAGGAGGTGCTGTCAAAGAAGCATTGGCGAGTTGCTGCAGTGCATCTTGTAGATGGTACACACTGCAGCCACGGTACGCCGGTGGTGGAGGGAGTGAATGTATAAGGTGGTGGATGTGGTGCCAATCAAGTGGACTGCTTTGTCCTGGATGGTGCCGCAGAATACCCAGCTTCTGAACTGCTCTTGTAGACACAGTATTTATGTGGCTGGTCCAGTTAAGTTTCTGGTCAATGGTGATTCCCAGGATGTTGATGGTGGGGGATCCAGCAATGGTAATGCTGTTGAACGTCAAGGGGCGGTGGTTAGACTCTCGCTTGTTGGAGATAGTCATTGCCTGGCACTTCTGTGGCGCAAATGTTAGTTGCCAATTATCATCACAAGCCTGAATGTTGTCCAGGTCTTGCTGAATGCGGGCATGGACTGCTTCATTATCTGACGAGTTGCGAATGGAACTGAACACTGTGCAGTCATCAGTGAACATCCCCACTTCTGACATTATGTTGGAGGGAAAGTCATTGATGAAGCAGCTGAAGATGGTTGGGCCCAGGACACTGCCCTGAGGAACTCCTGCAGTGATGTCCCTTTTTTTAGTTCGTTTCTGGAATCTGGGCATCGCTGGCAAGGCCAGCATTTATTGCCCATCCCTAGTTGCCCTTGAGAAGGTGGTGGTGAGCCGCATTCTTGAATCGCTGCAGTCCGTGTGGTGATGGTACTCCCACAGTGCTGTTAGGTAGGGAGTTCCAAGATTTTGACCCAGTGACGATGAAGGATCGGCAATATACTTCTAAGTCAGGATGGTGTGTGACTTGGAGGGGAACTTGGAGGTGGTGGTGTTCCCATGCGCCTGCTGCCCTTGTCCTTCTAGGTGGAAGAGGTCGCGGGTTTGGGAGGTGCTGCCGAAGAAGCCTTGGCGAGTTGCTGCAGTGCATCTTGTAGATGGTACACACTGCAGCCACGGTACGCCGGTGGTGGAGGGAGTGAATGTTTAAGGTGGTGGATGGGGTGCCAATCAAACGGGCTGCTTTGTCCTGGATAGTGTCGAGCTTCTTGAGTGTTGTTGGAGCTGCAATCATCCAGGCAAGTGGAGAGTATTCCATCACATTCCTTACTTGTGCCTTGTAGATGGTGGAAAGGCTTTGGGGAGTCAGGAGGTGAGACACTTGCCGCAGAATACCCAGCCTCTGACCTGCTCTTGTTGCCACAGTATTTCTGTGGCTGATCCAGTTAAGTTTCTGGTTAATGGTAACCCCCAGGATGTTGATAGTAGGGGATTCGGCGATGGTAATGCCATTGAATGTCAAGGGGAGGTGGTTAGACTCTCGCTTGTTGGAGATAGTCAGTGCCTGGCACTTCTGTGGCGCGAATGTTACCTGCCATTTATCAGCCCAAGCCTGGACATCGTCCAGGTCGTGTTGCATGCGGGCATGGACTGCTTCATTATCTGAGGAGATGTGAATGGCACTGAACACTGTGCAGTCATCAGCGAACACCCCCATTTCTGACCTTATGTTGGAGGGAAGGTCATTGATGAAGCAGCTGAAGATGGTTGGGCCTAGGTCACTACCCTGAGGAACTCCTGCAGCGATGTCCTGGGGCTGTGATGATTGACCTTCAACCATCACAACCATCTTCCTTTGTGCTAGGTATGACTCCAGCCAGTGGAGCGTTTTCCCCCTGATTCCCATTGACTTCAGTTTTACTAGGGCTCCTTGATGCCAGACTCGGTTACCTCACCTCTGGAATTCAGCTCCTTTGTCCATTTTTGGACGAAGGTTGTAATGAGGTCGGGAGCCGAGTGGTCTTGGCGGAACCCAAACTGGGCATCAGTGAGCAGGTTATTGGTGAGTAGGTGCCGCTTGATAGCACTGTCGATGACACCTTCCATCACTTTGCTGATGATTGAGAGTAGACTGATGGGACGGTAATTGGCCGGGTTGGATTTGTCCTGCTTTTTGTGGACAGCACATACCCGGGCAGTTTTCCATATTGTCGGATAGATGCCAGTGTTGTAGCTGTACTGGAGCAGCTTGGCTAGAGGCGCGGCTAGTTCTGGAGCACAAGTCTTCAGCACGATAGCCGGGATATTGTCGGGGCCCAGAGCCTTTGCTGTATCCAGTGCGCTCAGCCGTTTCTTGATATCACGTGGAGTGAATCGAATTGGCTGAAGACTGGCTTCTGTGATGGTGGGGACCTCGGGAGTAGGCCAATATGGATCATCCACTTGGCACTTCTGGCTGAAGATGGTTGCAAACGCTTCAGCCTTGTCCTTTGCACTCACATGCTGGGCTCCACCATCATTGAGGATGGGGATATTCTTGGAGCCTCCTCCTCCCGTTACTTGTTTAATGGTCCACCACCAGTCACGACTGGATGTGGCAGGACTGCAGAGTTTTGATCTGATCCGTTGATTGTGGGATCGCTTAGCCCTGTCTATAGCATGCTGCTTCCGCTTTTTAGCATGCATGTAGTCCTGTGTTGCAGCTTCCCCAGGTTGGCACCTCATTTTTAGGTACGCCTGGTGCAGCTCCTGGCATGCTCTTCTACACTCGTTGTTGAACCAGGGTTGGTCCCCTGGCTTGGTGGTAATGGTAGAGTGAGGGATATGTCGGGCCATGAGGTTACAGATTGTGGTGGAATACAATTCTGCTGCTGCTGATGGCCCACAGCGCCTCATGGATGCCCAGTTTTGAGCTGCTAGATCTGTTCTGAATCTATCCTATTTAGCACGGTGGTAGTGCCACACAACACGATGGAGGGTGTTCTCAGTGTGAAGACGGGACTTCGTCTCCACAATGACTGTGCGGTGGTCACTGCTGCCAATGCTGTCATGGACAGATGTATCTGCGACAGGTAGATTGGTGAGGACGAGGTCAAGTAGGTTTTTCCCTCGTGTTGGTTCACTCACCACCTGTCGCAGGCCCTGGGGCTGTGATAATTGACTTTCAATCACCACAACCATCTTCCTTTGTGCTAGGTATGACTCCAGCCACTGGAGACTTTTCCCCCTGATTCCCATTGACTTCAATTTTACTAAGACTCCTTGATGCCACACTCGGTCAAATGCTGCCTTGATGTCTCATCTCACCTCTGGACCAAGGCTGTAATGAGGTCTGGAGCTGAGTGGTCCTGGCGAAACCCAAACTGAGCATCGGTGAGCAGGTTATTGGTGAGTAAGTGCTGCTAGATAGCAATGTCGATGACACCTTCCATCACTTTTCTGATGATTGAGAGTAGACTGATGGGAATTGGTCGGATTGGATTTGTCCTGCTTTTTGTGGACAGGACATATTTGGGCAGTTTTCCACATTGTCGGGTAGATGCCAGTGCTGCTGCTGTATTGAAACAACTTGGCTAGAGGCACAGCTACTTCTGGAGCACAAGTCTTCAGCACGACACCCGGGATGTTGTCGGGGCCCATAGCCTTTGCTGTATCCAGTGCGCTCAGCCATTTCTTGATATCACATGGAGTGAATCGAATTGGCTGAAGACTGGCTTCTGTGATGGTGGGGACCTCAGGAGGAGGCTGAGATGGATCATCCACTCGTACTTCTGGCTGAAGATGGTTGCAAACATCAGTCTTGTCTTTTGTACTCTCGTGCTGGGCTCCACCATCATTGAGGATGGGGATATTCATGGAGCCTCCTCCTCCCGTTAGTTGTTTAATTTGTCCACCACTATTCACGACTGGATGTGGCAGGACTGCAGAGCTTTGATCTGATCCGTTGATTGTGGGATCACATGGCTGTGTCTATAGCATGCTGCTTCCGCTGTTTAGCATGCATGTAGTCCTGTGTTGCAGCTTCCCCAGGTTGGCACCTTTCAGTGAAAATGAGGCAGTTTTGATGTGCAAGTATTGCCGTTGTAACAACACCATTTGTCATAGCAAAGATTGCAACATGTATAGCTGAGCTATTGAGGATAAAAAAAACTGTTACTTACAAACTCATATGTGCCTTGACGCAATCTGGAGCTGTTATAAATCAGACCAATGCTTCAATTGGTGGCCTTTTCTGAGAGAGCGTGCCTGCTGCCAAGGTGTTCCCAAAAATTCCCAAAGGCGAATGAAAACCATCTGCCTAGATTTAACTTGAGATATCTAACTTTCTGTGACAATTAGCAAAACCTGAGATACATGGTGGGTAAATGGAGTTGAGGTACAGTTCAGTCAGGGGCAGAATGGCCTATTCTTGTTACTACGGTGACCAAGCAAGTGTTGTACCTTTTACAGTCGCAGGAAAAAAGGCACTGAGGGACCAGGCACACCATCATACCTGCCCGAAAAAAGTCCTGCAGTGCTGTGTCCATTGCCACCTTGATCCAGAAACTGCTGAATAATTTTGGAAAACCATCGACAAATATTGTATGCGTTTATATCGGCACCACGAGTCGTGTGAAGAAATTGTCTGAAAACTTACACATTTTTTTGTTCTGCGCAGCCAGTAGAGCCAGCACAGACTGGGAAAGCAGTGTCCAGGACAAGCAGAGATCCATATCACCGCATCACTGTCTATTTTGAACACTGCCCAGCAGCTAAGCAAAGATAAAAAGACCCATGAAGCCAATAGGATCTTTATAGAACGAACACACTAGAGGCATCTTGAAGCAGTGGTTCAGATGTCTGGACCGATCAATGGCATCGTGCGTAGCAGCCCCATCATGCTCTCAAAGATGATCAATATCTGCTATCTGCTTCACATCTCTGTCATCCAAAGAGGCCTAAAAATAAAGAAAGTGGAGGGGCGGGGTGGGGGGGAGGCCCACCTACAGCCAAAAGCTGAGCAATACTGTGACAAACAGCCAAAAGATATCCCTGCTGAATTACCTTTGCAGGGAGCATGCGTCATTTGTCAGACTCGCCAGCTAAGTGCAACATTCATAAATGCATTAAAGATCCTGTCCAAATATCCATGATACAGTGACACAATGCACCTTCATCAGCATTAAATCGTCTACCAAAGATACCAGTCCTTTGATTTGCTGATACCTTATTTTGCATCATTAGAAGAAAACCCTCCGGACACAATTGAAATAAAGTGCTGTCAAATGAAATTCTGCTCCGATAGCATGCTTCTTTCAAAGATACGCTCCATGAGGTTCAGGGCTCCGCAGCTGAGGAAGGATGTGAGCTGCCCTCTGGCCACTAGGCTCCTTCTCTGTCACACTGCCACAAGCTCTTGCTCATTTGTGCTCTCTGATGCATCTGTTGCACCCTCCTCAAATGGGCTTATCTAAATCCCCTGGAGTGGATGTATTTATGCTGCTGTGGGTGGAGTGCTTGACGAGGCTGCTTGCGGTCATGGGTTGCTGGGCATTCTGCTGATTCTCAGAGGTGGCCTAAAGTGCTTAGATATCCGGAATGTGTATCATTGTACAAATGAGTGAGTGAGTAAAAAAGGATTGGACTAGCCTTTAGTTTCAAAGAAGCCTCCAGCTTCATCTGGAACTATATTTTTCGACCTCCTCTTCCTGTTCAGATTTCCTGTCTGTTATGCATTGTCTTGTCCTGTAAGCGGACAAGTAGTGCTGAGATGTCAGAAGTTTGAAGAGCACATAGCATTCGAAGGGCTGGATTTTGATACTCAGGGTCGGGTTGGTGTCGTGAAGCCCACATTCTGGCTTGTAAACCCGCCTCCATCGAGATGTGGCCAACCCACTGTATTTTCCCTTGATTGACCTTGTTGAGCCCGCCCAGTGGGCTCAGCAGGCCAATTAAGGGCCACCCGGCAACAGGTGATGTCACAGATTGACATTTCATCTGTCAAGAGCTTTTGACAGATGAAATATCAGCGTTTGACAGCTCTGTGAAGCTGTCAAACACTGACAATATGATTTCTAACGTCAGTCCTTCCTCTCAGGCTGAGTTAGAAATCATTCCTTCACAGAAAACAGAAGGCTGTAGTTTTTGACAGGTCCACGGCTTTCCTGAGAACTGAAGGGCTGACACTTGCAAGAGGAAGTTAAGGTAAGTAAAACTTTTTCCCACACTTAGCACTTACCTTACACACTTACCTCTGCACACATGCACCCATCACTCACCTGCCCACCGGACATATCGACCCCTCCAACCCCTGCAGACCCACGGTCCGCCCCGATAACTTGGCGTGGTTGCCACCTGTTGGGAAGCCCACATTTCACCTTTTAAAATAGGGATTATCCAAAAAACTGCCTGTTAACTACCTGTTAACAGGCAGTTAATTGTCACTAATCCTTTCCCACCTCGGGGAGTCGGGTTTCAGCACAGGTCGGGTACCCGCCGCCAGTGAAACTGGCATGGAGGCGGGTTGGAGGCGGGATGGGGTCGGGACCCCCGAATCTGCAACTTTAACCCCCCCCCACCCCCGACTCCAAACCCGACTCCACGGGTCATTGAAAATCCAGCCCGAAGTGTCTGCCATGTATCCCACCTTGTTTCGAGTAAATGAGCCTACAAAAGGCAGCTTAAATTTGTTATTTCGCTGGGTGAGCTCATCATTCCAACTGCAAATGTAACAAGCTTTACGCAGAAGTAATAAAGTGAGTTGTGCTGTAGTACGGGCATGCGTGAAAAGATTTGAAAGAGCTATAATGGGATGGAATTTGCTGGAGTGGGGCATCTCGCAGCGGGCCCAGTTAGTTCGATATTTACCTGCCCCCTTCAGTTCAAAACCTTTTTGTTCTGTAAGTTGCTGGGCGTGCGAGCTGATAACTGCACAGTGAGGATAATAGGGCATCTGGGCCCTTGGCGAATGACGGAAACAACAGTGTGTCTCCTTAACCAATGAGATTGAAGAATTAAGAAATAAACAGAGGAAGGACTGAGAAGGAGGTTGAATTCGAGTGGGTGAATTCAATGTCAAATCAGGTACAGAAAGAGAAATAAAGAGAGGGAAAGAAGGATTGGATTAAGAGAGAGAAGAGAGACAGAAAGGAAAAGTAAGAAAAACATTTTAAAATTTAAAATCTCCAACAACAATTCACTACCTGAAGGAATGGCCGCGATTTTGCCGGCGCTCAGAGGGCGGGTTTGGAGGCGGGTCAGAGTTTTGGAGGCGATCCCGCCGTCAACCTGCCTCCGCGCTATTTTACCAATTGCCGGCTCTGGGAGTCCCGATCGGTCCCGCCACCAAGCAGCGGGAGAGGCACTTAAGGCAGTTAACAGCTTGTTAACGGCCTGGATAAGCCGATTTTAACAGGGCATTTCAATTTTATAACATTTTCTGCGTGTTCCGCGCCTTTCACAAACCACGCCAGCTGATTGTGCCGGGTTCACCAAGTGTCTGACTTCTTGACCGCTGCAGCTCCAGCATAAAAACGGAGCTCCAACATGGCTCACTTACAGATGACAGGACTTTGTTTTTTCAGGTGTTGGAACAATTTTTGCAGGTCTACTGAGCTTGTAAGTGGTGAAGCTGAGATCCATATGCACTGTGACCACCTTCGAAAAGCCTCTCCCCACATTAACTGAGCGCTTATAACTTCTATTCCTCAACTGACACATATACCAGCGGAATGGGAACCATTTATACCCTGTCATCCTGGTCCTCAGAATCGGAGGAAGAGCAGCCGCGGCAGGAGCAGAATGAGGCACAACAACAGGAGCGCCAACCTCCTCCTCACCCACCTGATGCTGCACAGGGCAGAGGGCGCCAGCGCAGGCCTGCCCGACGCCGCAGGAGATACCCCCAACACAGGGTTTACAGGCCGAGGATGAGCTTCCTCAACATGACTGAGCAGCAGTGCCAAAGAGGCTGAGACTTTCGCGAGAGGTAGTCGCTGACATCTGCACAATGCTGCAGCAACACCTGGAGCCCAGAGGAGTGGGTGGACACTCCTTACCAGTGGCTGTCAAAGTCACCACTGCCCTAAATTTTTTTGCTTCAGGGTCCTTCCAGGGTTCATCAGCAGACATCAGCGGCATCTCCCAGTCGGCCGCACACACTTGCATCATGCAGGTAACCGATGGCCTCTTTGCCAAGGCGTAAAATTACATCCACTTCTCCACGGATGAAGCAAGTGTAACCACGTGTGCAGTTGGCTTTGCAAATATGGCAGGCTTGCCAAAGGTGCAGGGCATCGTAGACTGCACACATGTGGCCATTCGGGCATCCCATCACAACCCAGCTGTATTTGTCAACCGCAAGTGCTTCCACTCCCTTAACGTCCAGCTGGTGTTTAACCACAGGAAGAACATTATGCATGTTTGCGCCAAGTTCCCTGGCAGTTGCCATGACTCATTCATTCTGTGGCAGTCTACTGTGCCTCAGCTGTTCAATCCGCTAACCCAACTTTCCAGATGGCTACTTGGAGACAAGGGCTATCCCCTGAAGACGTGACTAATGACGACGTTGAGGAGGCCATCAAGCGAAGCAGAGGAGCGCTACAGTGCCAGCCACATTTCCACCAGAGCCATCATCGAGCAAACCATCGGCTTGCTCAAAATACGAATCAGATGCCTCGACAGATCAGGTGGAGCCCTACAGTACTCACCAGCCAGGGTCTCCAAAATCATCGTGGTCTGCTGTGCACTGCACAACATCGCACAGCAGCGTGGCTTACCGCTGCCTGAGGAACAGATGAGGAGGAGGAGGAGGAGGAGGAGGAGGAAGACCTTGCAGAGGCGGATGTGCCAGCTCCACCAGCAGGCGAGCACATTGCTGCCCATGATGCAAGGGATGCACTAATCTATGCCAGATTCGCTTAAGTTTACGAAGCAAACACATGTGGCTGCCACCATTTTAACACACCATACACAATGTACAATAAACTGTGGGTTCCTATCACTCTCAACACCATCATTACAGATGAAAGGTGCCCTGGCACCTCATTGTAACACTTCCATTTCTGGGCACACATAGGCCAACTCTTTGAATGTTTGCCATCGCATTTCTTTATTGCAATTGAAATGGTGATGATTATATTAAAGATGTATTACATCAAAACACCCAAGTGACTACCCTTGTGACTATAGGTGCTTAATCTTTCTCTTATGCATGCTTCTACGTGGTACTTCCCCTGTGGCTTCAGCAGATGTGGAGGCACCTTGATCACTTTAATGCTGCTCCTGCTTCGACACCTTTGGCAGGCATCCCCTGGGTTTGCAAGCCTGGGAGGGCTCGGCAGCAGTCTGCTCCTCCTGCGGCTGTGCAGGGGCTGAGTTGGCCATCTCAGTTGGGTGAGGACTCTGGTGGGGCTCTGACCAAGGGCTCCGCAGTGGCATGGTCGTATGAGCGCTTGTAGAGGAGCCCACACTTCCTTGTTCTCTGCCACCAACATCCCTCTCATGGGTCAGCCGCACTTCAGTGCTATCAAGTGGCTGGAGAGCACCTTGCTGCACTTCAGGGAGGCCATGAGGACCCGTATCTGCACTGGCAGTCCTCCTCAAAAGGACATCCATGAAGCTCTGGTCTCTCTGCTCAATAGCTGCCCATCCAGAGATGCAGTCTATTCTGAATCTTCACCATGTATTCCTGACTCTGGTGACTTATTTCCTCCATGACTGTAGCCATCCTTTCCACAGAGGTTGCCATCCTATCCATGGTGATGCATTCATGCGCCATTGCCTCCACAAAGGCAGTGTTCATGTTAGAGATGGACTCCTCCATCCTCTCCACACTCGCCGTTACTCTGGATGTAAACCCTGTCAGAGACTCCTGCACTTGTTCCTGGAGTTCCAGCACCGCTCTCTTTCTGGATGGCCCCAGAGGCACAGGGTCCACATGCAGCTGAGCTGAGCTAGGAGCGCCCTGCAACCTCCGACGAGGACTCTCCACTGCTGTCGCTACCTCCACCATCTGCTGATGCTTACTTGTGAGCTGTGATACACCAGGTGACAACACTACTCTATGTCACGAAGGACCCACCGAGGTGTACGTATCTGCGCTGGTACTGGGTGCGCTGAGTCCTGGTGACGCTGCTCCCTCAGAGGCTCCAGGTTCCTCTGAGGATTCGTCTGCCTCTTCCTCCTGGACGGTGGGGTGAGGGGCTCTCGATGGTCCTGTGGGAGAGTAAAGGCATGAGGTAGTCATCAGATTTGGAGGTAGCAGACACATCCTATTGTGCAGATGATCAGGAGTCAATCCCTATGAGCAACATATGCCATTGCAGTCAATCAGGAATTGTAAAAGCAAGAGATGAAAAAGCATTCTGTCAGCAGCTTTCTCTAGTGTGCCCGTCTCTCCATCCCCCACTTCCAGCTCCTCGCCACCTCCCATGATGTCGCGAGCAGCCTCCTCAGCGTGAGTTAATGTGGCGAGTGATGGTGTGCCTCCTCCTGTCGTCGCTCTCTCCCTCTTATTGTGGGCTATCTTTTCCTGCAAGGAGGGACACGAGTGGAGTTTCAGCGAAAGTGATGGAGTGAGTGTGAAGAATCTTGGAGGGAGGCCAGGATGGAGTGAGGTGGCAAGAGGAAGGAGCCTCCCTGTGCGTTGTTAGTTGTTGTCATTGCATAACAGTGAGAGCGAGTGTGAGGGCTGCATAGCAGGATGGTGAAGTGATTCAGTACAGAGAGTGAGATAGAAAGGTAAGTGTGCAAGGGAAGTAAGGGTAAGGTGGGATGTGGAGGAGCTTAATTCTGCTGACGCTGCACCCTCACAGGTTGCAGCTTCCTTCAGAGGAGTCTTCCAGCACTTCCTCCTGGACAGTGGGGAGGGGGGCTCTCGATGGTTCTGTGGGGGAGTATGAAGGGATAATTACAAGTCCTAGCCCTTTTCGGGCTACCCCAGATCAGGCGTATTCCCCAGACGTTCACCTTCAGCTATAGTTAGCGGTAGCCAAATCCTAGAGATGCTTAATTGGGTCTAAAGGTTCAGACTATCTCTCCCTAAAGGAAAGAAACGGCCTGAAGATGTTACCATCCTCTGGATAGTACTTTTAATAAGTTTAACTAGACTGTAACCTTCCGGATATTATGAGGGTCCGGAAAAACCCCCAGAATTGTGTAACTCCTTACAAAAGAGTGTACAGAAATTGAGTTCACGAGATTGATACAGAAATACTCTGTGAGACAATTTTGAAAATATATAGATTTATTAAAGAACCGACATTTAGTTAACAGCTGGTATGGCAATTGCAACTTTAACCGTTCAAAATACAAATAGCTTACATTTCTTATCAGAGATCCTTATTCTCAAATCTTAACTTCGTTACATTTCCACACTTCTACTTATTTCTTAATCCAGAATATCCACCAAAATCAAATACCTTGATTACCCGAGACTCAGAGTTAAAAACTTACAGAGCGAGCCTGTGAAGTTGAGAAACGCTTGCCCTTCCAGTGACTTCTGACTCTCTATCTGAAAAGCTCTTATTTTTATACTCTTTTTTAGTGGTATATTCTTTGAAGTTTTCTACTGATGTAAGCTAATTGTCTCTAGTGATACTCTATTGAATTCTTTTCTCTTCTTACTGTCATTTCAGCTGCCAACTTTTAGAATTCTGTCTCTACCTTTAGGTGTTTCAAAAACTTATCATTTTTATGGTTATTATCGATTTATCTATTTGATGCCATTTTTAGGAAGTCTTTCTATTGAATTCTTAATATCACTTAACTACTTGTAAGCCAGATGTCGTGACTCCATGGTGTTCCAAGTTCAATACAAACACAATGTAATTGCTTGGTGTCATCTATTGATATTATATCTTCAAAGCCTCTCTGTAGGTATCTTTTACAATATGTAAATCAAAACCACTTCTCTTAGGGTGTTTACTTGTTTTCTTGCTATCTCAATTGGTTGCATATTTAATCATGTTTCCTGTCTTATTTGATGTTACTTTATGAAGGCATATGGTTGTTTAATGTTCTAAGTTTCTGTTTCCCTGAGTGTTAGCTTATAACACTTTACTTGGGTCATTCCATTGTGTTTCTCCCAAACTCCAGACCTTCTGGAAGCGCCAATGGTTTGCTTCAACAGGGCCATTGTTTTTGTATTTACAACCATCTCCCATTTCAAAGCTTGTGGTATTTTACAGCTTTTGTTAACACTTCACCTTATCTCAGAAGCCTGTATTGTGTTTGCAGCCTGTGTCGCCGAGACTTTCCAGACTTTTAAACTCAGTATGTCTTGTATTAATAATATCAAAATCTGTTCATTGGATGATGTATTTCTTGGAATATGGCTTATTCCATTACAAGTAAAGGCATGAGTTAGACATATGATATTAACGTATCATGCACATCGAATTGTGTAGATGATGATAACTCAATCTGTATGAACATCAGATGCCATATCAGTCACTCATGCAATGTAACTGAGAGGGCTGGAAATCTATTCTGTCACCAGCTTGCTCTACTTTGCCCGTCTGACCGTCTCCCACTTCCAGATCCTCAGCACCTCCTACTATGTCCAGAGCAGCCTCCTCAGTGGTGGTCAACTGGGCAATGGAAGGTGGCCCTCCTCCTGTCCTGCCCTCTCCCTCTTATTGTGGGCTCTCTTTTCCTGCAATCAGGGACACATGTGCAGTTGGAATGAGAATGTTGGAGTGAGGTTAGAGAATCCATAGCATAGATGCTTAGAGGGAGACAAAGATGGAGTGAGATGTCAATACCAAGGGCCCTCCCTGTGCGTTGTTTGTTGTTGTCATTGCATTACAGTGATACTGAGTGTGAGGGGTGCATAGTAGAATAGTGAAGTGATTCTGTACATAGAGAGAGAGGGATGGTTAAGGGTGCAAGGGATGTAAGGGTAAAGTGGGATGTGCAGGAGTAGGTTGACAATGCAGAGTGCTGGTGATGAGAGGAGATGGGGAGCAGATTGAGGGTAAGTGTGATGTTATACTCACTTTTGCTGAGCGTACCAGGTCATTGAACCTTTTCCTGCACTGGACCCAGGAGCGAGCACACAACGATCTGGAGCTGACCTCCTCAGCAATTTGCAGCCAGGCTGCTTTGCTTTGCTGAGGAGGCTTCGTCCGTCCGGATGAGGGGAAGAGTACCTCCTGGCGCCCTCTCACTCCCTCTACAAGAGCATGGAGGGAGTCATCATCAAAGCGGGGAGAGGCCTTGGCTCTTGCAGCAGTCATGGGAACAATTTCAAAAGGAGAAGCAGCAGGAAAGGAAGGATTTGTAACAATGCTGCATGGGCCCCTTAAATACAGCTGGCTGACAGACGTCAGCAGAGGTGAGCGGCAGACCCGAATCCATTAAGTGGGCCAGGTAGCACGCACGGACACATTAAGTAGGCCACTTAAGGCAAAATCGCAGTTTCTGGACGGCTGAAAGCGGAGGCGGGACCGGAACCTGCCAAACATCAAACCCGCACCCAACACGCCTCTACTGATAAAATCGTGGCCAATGAGACTCCAGACTTTTAATTGTTTACTTTCTGGGCCAGAGATGTTGATTGGCAGCCATTAACAATTATCACATCGCTAAGAGTACTTACACTATTAATTGCTAGACTTAACTTTCTGTGGCGAGTTTAATGAACAATTAATGTGCAAATGCAGCAACTTCATGAAACTTTCAGGGAGCTTAAAGGCAAGATGTTGTTTTTTGCGAAGCTAGCGGCGGAGCGACGCAAATCGTCCAGCAGTTCACAGGGTATCTCTTCCGCGCCACAAGTTGCTGGCCGATTTGTACATTAATAGCGGTGTGCATCGATCACGCTGTTACTTTTTCATTCTGGCCCAATGTTTCAAGATGCTTTAGCATGCAGCTTCAATTATGGTGTGACAAGTTGATAGGATCTCAATATCACTTTTAAAGGCACCAGTTCCAGCTCAGCTAGTGGAAACAATAAATAGGAATCATGATTTTTTGTAAAGCATGCATTAAATTTCAAACTAAAACAAGGAACAAGTTCAACTGTCACCAGAGTTTAGGAAGCGGTTTCAAATTTGCAACCTTTTGCTGTCAACAGGCACTAATTATTCTAATTTAAGACACTCCTTAATAGAAACATAGAAACATAGAAGATAGGAGCAGGAGTAGGCCATTCGGCCCCTCGAGCCTGCTCCGCCATTCGATGAGATCATGGCTGATCATCTAAACTCAGTACCCTGTACCTGCCTTCTCCCCATATCCCTTGATACCTTCAGCTTTAAGAAATATATCTAACTCATCCTTGAATATATTTAATGACTTCGCCTCAACTACCTTCTGTGGTAGAGAATTCCACAGGTTCACCACTCTCTGGGTGAAGAAATTCTTCCTCATTTCTGTCCTAAATGGTTTACCCGTTATCCTTAGACTATGACCCCTGGTTCTGGACTCTCCGACCATCGGGAACATTCTTCCTGCATCTAGTTTGTCCAGACCTGTCAGAATTTTATATTCACTCCAGTGAGTATAAGCCCAATCGACCCAATCTCTCCTCATATGTCATTCCTGCCATCCCAGGTATCAGCCTTGTGAATCTTCGCTGAACTCCTTCCATGGCAAGAACATCCTTCCTCAGATAAGGCGACCAAAACTGCACACAGTACTCAAGATGTGGTCTCACCAAGGCCCTGTACAACTGCAGCAGGACATCCCTGTTCCTATACTCAAACCCTTTCGCTATGAAGGCCAACATACCATTTGCCTTCTTCACCGCCTGCTGCACCTGCATGCTTACTTTCAGCGACTGGTGCACAAGGACACCCAGGTCTCGTTGCACTTCCCCTTCTTCCAATCTATTGCCATTCAGATAATAGTCTGCCTTTCTGTTTTTGACACCAAAGTGGATAACCTCACACTTATCCACGTTATATTGCATCTGCCACGCTTCTGCCCACTCACCCAACCTGTCCAGATCATCCTGGAGTTTCTCGGTATCCTCCTCGCAGCACACACTCCCACCCAGCTTTGTGTCATCTGCAAACTTGAAGATATTACATTTAGTTCCCTTATCTAGATCATTAATGTATATTGTGAATAGCTGAGGTACAAGGACCGATCCCTGCGGTACCCCACTAGTCACTGCTTGCCACTCGGAAAAAGACCCATTAATTCCTACTCTCTGCTTTCTGTCCGCCAACCAGTTCTCTATCCAAGTCAATACCTTGCCCCCAATCCCATGTGCCTTAACTTTACATGCTAATCTCTTATGCGGGACCTTATCGAAAGCCTTTTGAAAGTCCAAATACACCACATCTACTGGTTCTCCCTTATCTATTTTCCCAGTTACATCTGACCAAGCTTTTGGTCATCTATCCTAATATCTCCTTTTTGGCTCAGTGTCAAATTTTGTCTGATAACGTAGTGATGTGCCCGTCTGCTTGGTAAAGGGAAAAACTGCCTAGCCTTACCATGGTGAACTTCCTGAGAAGATTTAAACTTTCTGCTTTTCTGCTCCCTTGATACCTGGGTGTCAAATACAGCATTAACTCATTGGGTCAGCTCCTCCCAAGCTGAGTGCACACTTCTTTAATAATAAGGGTCCCGGAGACCCAAACAGGGCAACCCTCCTTTCCTGCCCTTTCTGTTGTGGAACCTTCAGTGCAGCCTCTGGAAAGGAAACTATTCCACGACTTCCTCCAGCCATCTGAATTTTTGTGTCGCAAAACCTTCCTGGCCAGCAAAGTCCTCACTGGCTAACAAGAAGTGCAGCCCTTTATGTAACCGCCGCAGTCTGTTAAGAGCTGCAACCATGCACAATTTTATTCCAATCCCCACCAACAGTGAGCTCCCACCAGCAGGCGCAATCGAGTTTAGGAGCTTGCTATGAATATTAATTATGCCAACCGTGGGAAATTGCATGGTGGATGACATGCAATTTCATCAAGTGCAAAGCTCACCGCACTCCAATCCTGCTGTTTCAGCATCCAGGGCCAATAAATATTCCCTGCTGTTCTTAAGTCAGCCTTGATGTCTCCAGTGCAATCACAGATGCTGGTGGTTTAGTCATTCATTCAGGTATCTTGTTTAAATGAGCACGTAATGGAGACTGAAATATTTTGGAGTTTGTCATTGAATCAGAATGAATCTAACTGTCTTCCCAATTCTGACACAAAGTAATGTTGCTCAGTTAGTGAAGCAGTTGATACAATGTGGAGCCACTTCACAGAATCTTTCCTCAGTGAAGTAGTCAGCTACAAATAATTAGCCATTGACAATGGAGTGAAGAGGAACATGGTTCATTGTATATTGTAATTTTTAAGTGGGTATATGACTGCTATTATGCAAATAATGAAAAGGCTGGAATGTAAGATTTACCTGTATCCACGAGATGTTAATGCCACAATTCTGAGAGGGAGCTAAGGGAAAAGTTTTCCAATTTGGGCTTGCTACTTGGGCACGACTGGTCTGCTTGCTATGCTGTGCCGATTTGTATTTCTTCACTTCACCTGACGAAGGAGCAGCAGCTCCGAAAGCTTGTGATTTCAAATAAAACTGTTAGACTATAACCTGGTGTTGTGCGACTTCTCACTTTTGTCCACCCCAGTCCAACACCGGCATCTCATGCTTGCTATTTAACAGCAGCACAATATGGAAGATAGCTTTAGGGTTGCAGGAACGCCCCAAGGCAATCCTCTTGACATGGGGGGAGAATGGAAGACTTACTCCCACCCCCCTCAAACCGCCAGAATTTAAGATGACACTTGGAACTGGGTGGTGTCCTGGTGGAACTGCCCAAAATTACAATCCCCATCAGAAGATCCTCCCTCGCTCCACCACTGGTACCACTGAGAGGATAGTTTACACAGTGTGCTGAGTACGTCCCCACCAAAAAGGGTCTTCAAGTTCATTAATTCCGGCAGGGTAAAGATTAACAAAGGCCTGAATTGTCACATTGTCTGGGAATTCCCTTGGAGCTGCCCCTGCTCCACTGCCATAACTTTGCCAGAAGTATGATGGCAGCCCAGAGTTTGCATGTAAACAGGAATATTGTCACACATCTGGCAGAGCTACAGTGATGGAGTGGGGAGGAAATTCCTGGAAATTGTCTTTATGCCAGCCTGTCATTGCCCGTATCAAGCACCAATGGTGAGAGGTTATTCTTTGAAGTGAAAATTTTCCCCAGCTAGAAACAGAAGTAGGAATGTCCAAGGCAGTACTGAAAATATACAGTTTAATTTATGGACAACGACTCATTTTAAAAAGATGTAGAGAGTTCTAATATTTTATTCTTTTGCTAATAAAACCAGTTGATCTCCTCTGGAGTTGCTTAAAGGTATTCTGGGGGTCTGGAGCATGGCTGTGATGTTTAACTGCAAACCTGGCCTGTCTCTTTAAGGCCGCTTCTCAAGTACACCCCGTGGGGAAGTGGTCTAAATAGGAAAAATCCAATTATTTGAAGCTTCTTGTAAACTTCTAAGGTCATTGAGAGGACAGATGTAAATTTCTGGCTCCAGGTCAGGAGAATCCATGATGAAATGACTGGGTTTATTGTTTTTAAAGATTTTTTTTTGCATTTGTAACAATGAAATGTGACATCTCGAGCGTGTGTGCATATCTTACATAAGGTGCACACTTTGTCTCCACTAGCCTTACGGCTAGTTGTCACAATTTTAGGTAGTGCTTTTCTGCCAATATTTCCCATTCAGTTTTGCTCTGTCAAATGTCACAATGTGGGTTCAGGCTCTTTCCCTTCTCATTGGTCTTGGACAAAGCTGTTGATCAAAAACACCCTCGCAATGACTGATGCATTGATCTGTGTCAGAGGATTTCACCAACCTAGTTGAAGATCCTGGGAAGGCATATCAGAATATTGGATCATCTTCTTTCTTTTATTGCTAGATTCCCCTGACTGGTCATTCAGGATTGGTTGTTTTCATAAGTCCTTAGTAGATTCTTACTGATAGATTCCAGCTTTTGATTCATACATTCGCTACCTTGAGAGTTTGGATTTTACTGCTGTTTTACTTTGAGTCAATCAACAAAATGTGATGGGAAAAGTGTGATTTTACAGGAAGTAAGTGTTACGCAACAGGAAGTACATTCCAATACGAACCTTTGATGTATAATAGGTAAGATGACCAATTCTGTGTTAACCAGTGAAACTCTTCAATCCCAAATTTTACACTGAATTTGACTTTTTATTAATGAAAAACATTAAAACTAATAAAAACTTTAGAATTTGATGAAACTGAAAAATTGCTAAACGTGAATGTCAAAAACTGGAAAACTATCCTATTATTCAATCCTTACTTAGCAACAAATTCTACAATGCACTGCTCTGTACCACTGCACTGTCCAAGTCATGATGAAGTAAGACTTCACAACACTTAAAAAGAACCTCTGATGCAGCCTTTACAGTGGTTATCCCTGACTGGCAAATTGGGCCCAAGATTCTAACCATGAGCCACCCATTCCTCTTCACTTTAGACTGCTGGACCCACTCAAAAATGGCACAAAGGCAGGCGCAGTTGTACTAATTTGTGTAATTATACAAAGGCACATGAATTTAGAAGTCTGAAATAGATGCAGGGATTTTTGGCCAGATGATCAAATATAATGCAATATGAAAATAGCCTATTTACTCATCAGCAAAATTCAAATGAGGAGCAGCTCTTGCCACCGGTCTTGGCATATGAATGTTGTTTGAGATGAAAATGAATTAGGATTTTAATGATCATGATGTCTCATAGTAAAGTGGAAAGAAATAATAGCATTCTCTGTGGTACATCATTTTATGAATGAAGTTAAGGAGTGACACTATAAATGCAAGTTGTTGTTGTAAGGGAGGAATTAGGTCTGACTTGTAAACAATATGTGCGCTTCAAGTTAAAAGTAAACAAAGACTGTGGATTTTTGGCAGTGGATCAATTCATTTCGTGCCAGACCCGACTACATTTTAAATGTTATTATTTAATTAACAGATGCTGGCTGCTATATCAGGATAACAATGTAATTTGTAATTTCCTCTTACTATTTTTTCTTTACACTTGCTCAAAGCTCTGGTCGGTTGGTCTCTTGATAAAAAAATTCTGGTTGTTCCAACACCACTGGATATGTACCAAATTTTAATTTTAAAGACTATTACAGGAAAGATGTGATTGCACTAGAGAGGGTACAGAGGAGATTTTCGAGGATGTTGCCAGGACTGGAGAATTTTAGCTATGAGGAAAGATTGGATAGGCTGGGGTTGTTTTCTTTGGAACAGAGGCTGAGGGGAGACTTAATTGAAGTGTATAAAATTATGAGGGGCCTAGATAGAGTGGATAGGAAGGACCTAGTTCCCTTAGCAGAGAGGTCAATAACTAGGGGTCATAGATTTAAAGTAATTGGTAGAAGGATTAGGGGGGAGTTGAGGAGAACTTTTTTCACCCAGAGAGTGGTGGGGGTCTGGAACTCACTGCCTGAAAGGGTGGTGAGGCAGAAACCCTCGCCGGATTTAAAAAGTACTTGGATATGCACTTGACGTGCCGTAATCTACAGGGCTACGGACCAAGAGCTAGAAAGTGGGATTAGGCTGGATAGCTCTTTTTTGGCTGTCACAGACATGATGGGCCGTAGTCTTTCTTAGTCTGCTCCTATCTTCTGTGTCATAAACTTCTATGATTCTATTGAGAAATCCATTGAGCAGTGGATGGTATGTGTATCACAATAGTTATTTAATTTCACTGTAGTTAGACTACCAGAACTTGCCTCTTGGTTTTTCGTATTATCTGTTGTAATTTGTCTTGGGGAATTTTCCACCTCAGGCATTAATCTCAAACCATTCAATTGCCAAGACTACTTAATTCCACTTTCATAACATCATCCACATATCCCCCACCACACCCCACTGCTGCTTAAACCCTCACCACACCCCCACCACACCCTCACTGCTGCTTAAACCCTCACCAATACCTTTGTCATCGCACGGTTCAATTTCCTTAATATTCCTTCACTGGCCTCCCGCACTCCACCTTACACAAAATCCAACTCATGCAGAACTCTTTTACCCGTATCCTATTCAGCACAAAGTCCCGTATCCATCACTCCACTTCTCGCTTCCATCGGCTTTCTGTCCCTCGGGGTATTGACTTCATAGACTGGCCTCATCTTCAAATCCCTCTGTGGTCTTACTCCACCCCACCTCTGCCATCTTCTCCAGCCTTATTCGCAGGATGCATTCTCAGCTTTTCTCGTTCTGTTGTACTGTGTATCTTTCTCTCTCCTCCCCATCATTTGTGGCAGAGGCTTCAGCCACCATTCCCCTGCTCTCTGGAATTCCCCTCCTAAACCCTTCGCCTTGCTACCTCTCTTCCCACTTTCAAAAGCACTCTCAAAACATATTTCTTTGTGTGTTTAATTGCCTCCCTTAACTTTACTCCTACTGTCAGCTTGGTACAGCATCTTGGGACATTTAGGGGGTTAATTTCCTTGGGGCTCCTCCCACTCCATCAGCGTAAACAGCGTTTTTATTGAAGTTACAGCAGCAGAGCGGGAGAAGCCCTGAGGAAATTCATTCCCTTTGTTACTGAAAGGAATTATACATAAATAATGTTGTTTGATTTACTAAAACACGCACCTTGGTATGGCATGTATAGGATGTGTTGTTCTCAAGGACTGTGTTATAATGAAGATAGAGAGTATTAATGATGGTTCAAACTGACCTGACAGTAATTGTAATAGGGAAGTATGCCAAGCAGATCATAAGGATCTAATTTACTCTCTTGTGACTGGAATAAAAACCTTTACTGTCTCCGAACATTCCCTGAAAGCAGTTTAAAATTAAAATCAAGAAGATGGAGAGTGATTCAATGTATCCCCCCCCCACCCCTCCACTATATTCAGATCCAGGGCAGGATTATATTTACACAGTTTGCATCAACACTAATGCCAATATGAAGAGATATTTATAGTATTACAATACTGGAAATATTGTGTTGCATGATGCAGACTTATGCACTGCTAAATAAATATTTAAAGGTACTTTCGTTCTGTCTTCAGCCATTATGGTTCCAGGACAGCAGGGCAGAATGGCCACACCACTACTGGACCACTAGACAAACAACAGTGTGTCACCAAAATAAATTAAAATACTATCAGTAGCACATGTGCCACGTTAAAGGGGATTTACCTACTCCCTTGTTTTCTCCATTGCTGTGAAAATTCCACACTGTTTCTAATGTGGGAGAGTAAAATACTCCTCTGCGGTTTGACTGCTGTTCAGCAGTGTGGGTGTTTCAGGTTTAGTGTTAACTCTATTTAATGGCAACAAAAAGAAAATGAAAAATTCTTCCCCTCCCCCACGTGCACGAACAAAATTATTACATGAGAAATAATGAACAACAATCCACATTCTGCTCTTTTAAGATGAATCAATACTGTTTGTGTTGATCGACTGTACAATAAAGGGAACAAAATGAAAAGGCAGTAGTAGGACAATGGTTTGCACCTTTGAACCTTGACCTTCTCCCACCCCCAGGCTGAGTTCCTAATCGCATTTGTGCTGCTAGGAGGTGGTGATAAGTTGGACAACACCAGGTTATAGTCCAACAGTTTTATTTGAAATCACAAGCTTTCGGAGCTGCTGCTCCTTCGTCTGTTGGACTATAACCTGGTGTTGTGCGACTTCTCACTTTTGTCCACCCCAGTCCAACACCGGCATCTCCACATCGTGATAAGTTGGAGCAAGGTTTCTTCCCACAGGAACAGGAGGAAAATTTGAAGGGGTGCCAGCCTGGGCCTCTCTTACATATCTTCTAACTTTTAGTACGAAGGTGGCATTTGACAGAGGTCTGGGAGCTTGTCATATTCTCACCCTCTCGACTAGGGAGGATGCATAGTATAGGGAGAACCAAGAACTGGGAAAAGGAAGAAAAAAAACCAAAACCTCCAAGATTGATTGGGTGTCTTGAAATCTTAGGAGTTTAAGATTATTGCCTCAGGAGGTTCAAGGGTGGTCAGCCGTTCAATTTCACACCATTTAGAAACTTTTAGTAGGAAAGGTAATTTCACAGCAAATAACTTGAAGTTAACTTCTGCCATCCCTCTGGTGTCGAGCATTGCTATAGAATCACAGAATCACAGGGCTAAAAATTCAACGCCGCCGCAAGAGTTGCCGGTGTCACCGCGGCCTCGGGTTAACGGCCGCTGAAAATGGACGAAGCACTATGAGAAAACAATTCACACTGGGGGCTAAAGATGTTTAGACCAGCACTAACTTACCATGTAATGCCCTCCTGGTGGCGTTAGTGCGGGCATGGGAGTCGAAGTTGCCGTCCAGAAGTGGCGTTCGATGTTCCAACAGCCTCTGGAGGCGAGGCAATGGAGTTCGCTAGGCATTGTGGGAAATTAAAAGGGCAACGCCTTCTGAACTAATAAAGATAAAAATGAAGTGAAAAAATGCAGTTTTCAGCCCTTACTGCAAAAAAAATTTTAAAAGAAGTCCCAAATGAGAGTCTTCAGCTCTTAAAGCTGAATTCCGTTCCGAACCTCAAAAAAATGGGAAAGGTGATTCAGCACTAACACAAATGGCTCACCGAGCCAGGGAAGGAGCACCCAGGGTCTCGCACGCAGCACTCCAGCTTTGTGCTGGGGGTCAACACTGCAAGAGAGGTCCTCTACCCACAGGGGCCAGGAGGCCCTCCAGAAAGAACAATGTGGGACCACATCACCGAGGCCTTCACTGCCAGCAGTGTCGCCCCCACCACCTGGCTCCAGTGCCCAAAGAAGCTTCATGACCTCAGACCACTGGTCAAGGTCAGTGAGTGCATCTTCAAAAGACAATCTTCTACCAACTGCACCACTAGCCTCACACACTGCTCAATGCACAACCCCCAATCACTCACTTACCAACAATCTGTACCAAACACTAGGCACACCTCCCATTCCTAGCTTCACCTCACCCCCTTGTAGGAGACGGTGCTGGCCATTCTTGGCAGGGGCATGGCTGAGCCATTGGCCAGCGGCGGGGCAGAAAGGATACAAGATGCTGGCATCCTCAAACGTTATCCTCCTTCTGGCATGCACCTCTTGCTTTCCCGCCCTCCCCTCACCACAACTCCACCCTTGTGCCTTCCTTATTTCACACACCCAAGAAATGCAGCCTGCCCAGCCAGTGGTTGACCAAGAAGAAGAAGAAGACGAAGAAGAAGAAGAAGAAGAAGAAGAAGAAGAAGACGAAGAAGAAGAAGAAGAAGAAGAAGAAGAAGAAGAAGAAGAAGAAGAAGAAGAAGAAGAAGAAGAAGAAGAAGAAGAAGAAGAAGAAGAAGAAGAAGAAGAAGAAGAAGAAGAAGGAGAAGAAACATCATTACTCGATTTGACACTCCCAGCCACCAGCTCCTCAAGGTCGACCAGCAAGGCCATCTGCAGTGTCCCCCACTGAAAGTCAGCAGCCTTCCACCACCCATGTTGCAGCCACTGGGGTAGCACTGCGTGACATCAGTAGCATAGGCAAAAACACACACAAGACAGTCACTAAGAGAATGTATAAGGGTGGTGAGTTGATTTCTTGATGTCATATTGGATGGATAGATGTATAAAGTTGGATTAGAAAGTTTGCTTTGTGGTGGCTTTTATTTCAGCATCTTGGCCAAGAGGACGTTGTGATGGTCAGTAACAGAGGGAAGGTAAGGTGAGGAACAAATGTTGCAAGGGGAATTGGGGTCGTGGTCACTGGTACCACAGCCGGATGATTCCATCCCGGATATCCCAGCCAGAAAGGGGCTGTCTGGATTGCTTCCTTCTCTTCTGCTTCCTTCTCTTCTGCTTCTTCCTCTTCTATTTCCTCCTCTTTGGCTTCTTCCTCTTCTATTTCCTCCTCTTCAGCTTCTTCCTCTTCTGTTTCTTCTTCTTCTGCGTCTTCCTCTTCTGCGCCTTCCTCTTCCCTCTGTGAGCGGATGCTGTAAATCTGAAATGACAGCATAAAATGCTGGAAATACTCAGCAGGTAGCATCTCGACCTGAGACGTGAACTCTGTTTCTCTCTCCACGGATGTTGCCTGATCTGCTGAGTATTTGCAGCATTTTCTGTGTTCTCAGAGGCCTTCCTTTACCATCCGATATCTTGCCAGCATCCAGCAGCACTCCCTACACACTTAAAAAAACTTTTAACATATATTGTGGCAAGCCACTACTTAAATAAAATTTAAAAAAGAACAGTCCTAAAGCTTAATTGCAAACTTACCTGAAAGATGTGTGTGTCCCTTGAAGAGGTGCTGACAGCACCTCTGTCCATCTGCTGAACGTTGGGTTTACATGGCGAGCTTAAGACCCAGGGCTAAACTCAGCGCTAAGGTCCAAGTTCGCCGTGGTGACATTAAGTCGGCGTGCCACCACCTCTCCATCATTTTAATTTGCAGGGCGATGGATCTTACCGGCAGCGCTGCCGGGCCTGGGTAAATGGTGGACGCCGAGGGACTCACCACCAGCTGGCGAAAGAGCGGCCGCCGCCCTCTTGACGCAACTTTTTGCTGTTAACAGGTAACGTTAAGTCCCCGAATTGTTAGCCCATAGAATCATAGAATAGTACAGCTCAGAAGGAGGCCATCTGGCCCATCGAGTCTGCGCCGGCTCTTTCGAAGAGCAATCCAGTTATTCCCACTCCCCCCCCGCTCTTTCCCCATATCCCTGCAATTTTTTCTCCTTTAAGTATTTATCCAATTCCCTTTTGAAGGTTACTATTGAATCTGTATCCACCGCCCTATCAGGCAGCGCATTCCAAATCCTCACCACTCGTTGCGTAAAAACGTTTTTCTTCATGTCAGCTCTGGTTCTTTTGCCAATCACCTTAAATCTGAGCCCTCTGGTTATCGGCCTTCAGCCAATGGAAATGGTTTCTCTTTATTTACTCTATCTAAATCCTTCATGATTTTAAACACCTCTGTCAAATCTCCTCTCCACCTTCTCTGCTCCAAGGAGAACAACCCCAGCTTCTCCAGTCTATCCACGTAATTGTATTCCCTCATCCCTGGAACCATTCTAGTAAATCTCTTCTGCACCCTCTCCAAAGCCTTCATGTCCTTCCTAAAGTGTGGTGCCCAGAATTGGACACAATACTCCAACTGGGGCCTAACTCCTGTTTTATATAGGTTTAGCATAACTTCCTGGCTTTTGTACTCTATGCCTCCTGTCCTGCCATCTTCAAAGATTTGTACACAAGCACCCCCAGGTCTCTCTGTTCTTGCACTCCCTTTAATTTCTACCATTTAGCTTGTATTGTCTCTCCTCATTCTTCCTACCAAAATGTATCACCTCACACTTCTCTGCATTGAATCTCATCTGCCACATGTCCGCCCATTCCACCAGCCTGTCTATGTCCTCTTGAAGTCTATTACTGTCTTCCTCACTGTTTACTGCACTTCCAAGTTTCGTGTTATCTGCAAATTTTGAAATTTTGCCCTGTACCCCCAAGTCCAAGTCATTAATGTATATCAAAAACAGCAGTGGTCCTAGTACTGAACCTTGGGGAATGCCACTGTATACCTCTCTCCAGTCTGAAAAACAGCCATTCACCACAACTCTGTTCTCTATCCCTTAGCCAATTTTGTATCCATGCTGCTCCTGCCGCTTTTATCCCTTGGGCTTCAATTTTGCGAACAAGCCTGGTATGTGGTACTTTATCAAACACCTTTTGAAAGTTCATATACACAACACCAACTGCACTGCCCTCACCCACCCTCTTACCTCATCAAAAAACTCAATCAAGTTAGTCAAATAAGATTTGCCCTTAACACATCTGTGCTGGATCTCCTTTATTAGTCCATGCATGTCCAAGTAGCTGTTAATTTTCTCTCGGATTATTGTTTCTAAAAGCTTCCCCACCACCGAAGTTAAACTGACTGGCTTACAATTGCCAGGTTTATCCTTCTCCCCTTTTTTGAACAAGGGTGTAACATTTGCAATCCTCCAGCTCTAGCCTTTCATATTTTTAGTCACTTTCAAGTCCTATTTTAGGTTGTTCTAAATGACTATCAATGCGAATGGACGTTGCTCCACCTTCCAGATCTACTGAGAACCATGCCAATGATTACATTCCTTTCAGATTACTGTAAAGTGTATTATGGAGATGCCATTGCCTGCAGTATTTTAACAACTTACAGCTTTTGCATGTTGTGCTGGTTCATCTCCAGCTCTTTATCTTTGCTGCCTCTGCTTTAGGATAATGATGGCATGAGAAGCACTGGGAATTTGTCCCTTTGCTTTCAGTTAAGATGTTAAGAAACCCCCCAAAAAATTTTTTAGCTTTACATACAGTTCTAATTAAAGTAGGACTATTTGCTTTATAAAATTTTCTAATGAAATGTCTATATATTCATCTAGTTGGATTAGAGTAACTAACAAATCTCACAGCCTCCTCACCATCTACAACATGGGCCGCATTTTAATGTAAAGTGGGAGCTACCTGAGAGTGCTGTGAATTCAGTACTTCAGGTTATGGGGAGAATCAGGTGTTCCTCTAGCCTGTGAATGTAGTGTCAGTGGAATACCCTGAGAGATGTGAGCACCCTAGTGCGAATAGAGCATCCTAACAAACACAATGCACCCTGGGGCGGGCAGAACAAACCTAGCAAATGCAGACCACCTGGGAGCAAGCAGGGCACCAGGGGTCACTCCCACAGCATTGTATCAGCTGCGGAGAACATCCAATGATGGCAGAGAACCCTGGCGCGTGCACAAAATGCTGACACAGACAAGGCAGCCTGGCACAGGCAGAACACCCTGGTGCGCACACGCACACAGCATTCTATGGCACACACAGCACCCTAATACATGCAGAGAAGCCAGCACGTAGAGGGCACCTTGGCCAGCGATGTTCAGGCTTGTAATGGAGAGTGTAGAGGGTTTGCGTTGTGATTTGTTTGTTAAGTGGCCAGTGATGTTGTTTAAAAAGACACTTGTATATTTTAAATCAGTACTTCTGTTTCTGGTGATTAGCAGGATACTGGGATAATGAAGCTGATGGCAGCTGCTGATACCTTTATTTTTTGATTAGGAGACATATTATCTCCTCAATAAGTCAGAAAGTTGAAAGAGGACATGAAACGGCATTTGATGTCTCTTCAGATCTTTCTGCTTCACAGTAGCTTATCATTGTGGCGGGCAGAAGATGAATTTGATGAGTGCACAATACAGAGGTAGTGGGAAGCTGTAGTCTGATCATTAATCTGTTTAAAAAGAATCATTTTCAACTTCAACTATCTGCCAAAAATACCTCATTGTCTTCATTCATTCACTTTATTAAGTTGTGGATTATTTTAGAATAAAGGATCAATGTTTAGCAAAATGATTAATGACTGAATTAAAACTATAACTTCTTGAAGTTAATAAAATAAATAATAAGCACAAGCAGGTTAACAATCTGTTGACAATCTTCAGCTGACTTTCTTCATGTACATCCTGACTGCTTTCAAGTCAACGAGCAAAATTTTTCATGTTACATTTTCTACCTCATTATGAAACATTCACTAAAACGTGCAGCTTGTTATAAAAATGTAGAGCTCTAAGAAACTGTCTGAGACTGGAGTGCATTAAATACATCACATAATCTTTCATTGTTCTTGTTGCCAATGTTAATGTCATACTCTTGTTGTCCATTGTGACATTAACTCACTAACGATACCAAAGGAAGCATTCTCTGTTCCTGAGTTCTAAATGCACCTAAAAAAACCTGTAATTATACAGCACAGACAGAGGCCATTCAACCCATTGTGCCTGTTCCGGCTCTTTGAAAAGGCTATCCAATTAGTCCCACTCCCCCGTTCTTTCCCCATAGCCCTGCAAATTTTTCCTTTTCAAGTTTATATCGAATTTCCTTTTGAAAGTTACAATTGAAACTGTTTCCACCATCCTTTCAGGGAATGCATTCTAGATCATAACAACTCGCTGTATTAAATAATTTTTCCTCGTCTCCCCTCTGGTTCTTTTGCCAATTATCTTAAATCTGTGTCCCCTGGTTACTGACCCTCTTGCCAGTGGAAACAGTTTCTCCTTATCTACTCTATCAAAACCCTTCATAATTTTGAACACTTATTTTGAACCTGTGATTGAATTTCAAACCCAAGCTGTGCCGATTACTTTGAAGCTATCCATTATGTTCAGCCATTGACTCACAGTCTGTTCTGAGTTAGCTAATATCAGCCAAGGCACCAATAGGTATGTTGTAATTGACCTCAGTGCCCTAGCATGGAGATGGAGAAACATCAGCCACGGTTGCTGTAAAATACGTGTGTGCAGACACTGGGGGGAAAACAGGATTGTACGCAGTGGTGATTCCCCCAATGGTCCCCTCATTGTCATGGCTCATACATGAAGATTGGCCAATTAGGCGAGACACTGGAGGGTGGTTGGTGCCCATGGAACTGAACTGTAGCAAAAGTCTGTGTCCGCAGGAGTGGAGGGGAGAAAAGAGAAGTTGGAAAAAATCATTTGCAATCACATCAATCTCAATCTCAAACTTCATCAGAATCATGCAGGTCTCTCCACCTAGTCAACACACTTCCCATCCAAAAATACCCAAACACTTGGCTTTAAAGTTCCCAAAAATGTTCAAGTTAAAAAGAAGTGAAACACTCCCGAATGTAGCTGGCGAGAAAGGTTAAGAGCTGTAATACCCATTAGAGCATTCTTGAATTATAGGAAAGCCTGAAGACACATTTCCCCAAACATAACAAAAGGAGGGGGAGCATGGAATGTAGAGATTAAAATTATACACACGCATTTTGTTTTTGTTCAGTACTATTGTGAATAAAAACGATTTTGAAAACTTCATAAGCATGAGAAAACACATTCACAGTGAGTGTAAAGCTGATTAAAAGACCTGATTAATGTTTGCAGAAGCTAAGGGGGGGAAATCCAAACTCGTGCCAATTTCCAGCGCGGAATGGGCAGTGCGATCCGAACGAGTGCCCGACGACGTCAGTCTGAGGCCTGATCAAAATTGGCCCGCGGGGCTCATTTGCATTAAACGGTCGCGCGGCAGATGCCATTCGGTCATCCTAATGAAGGTTGCCGGTCAGGGTCTGGCCAATTTCAGCTGGCTTTGAAGTCAAGCTGGCCTACAAGTAAGTCCTGGAAAGCGGAGTGGGTGAAAGTGAAGCGGAGGAAGGCAGGCTGCAGTATTTTATGTGGAGCCAGGAGGACCACTCCTCCACCTCCTAGCTCCACTGATATTTAACAATTAAAAAGTTTTCTGGACATTCTTTGAGCAGTCTCCAGCTGGTTAAGCCAATCAAGACCCTGAACAAGTGGGCAGCGTATGCACTGCGCAAACTCTACCCATTTGTAGACCAATTTCGAACGTTGTCCTACATCCGACACTAGGACCCCGATTTGAATATGCAGGATGCCTAATGCCTGTCTCAGGCGGGCACCCGGCACACCTAGAGGTCCCCAACTTCCAATTTGGCAGCCGGCAGACTTTCAGGGGAGACCGGTGATTATGACCCGTAAATGGTCCCCACGATGTTGATTTTATGCCCGAAAAACAGGGCAATACTGTTGAATTTTCCCCCTAATCGCCAAGAAATCCAGTGAAGCTCACAGCTTGTTACCGCAACTTTGGCCCGGATTTTGCTGTCAGCGGTGAAGGATCGGCGCTCGCCGTTCATTACGTTTACAGCTGCCCGCAGACTTTTCGTGGGCGTTTGAGTTGCAACTTACGGTTACTGGAGATCCATTTCAGCGCGGCGTCCTCAACCAGGAACCTGTGGCATGTGTGAGCAGGACAAGCAACGGCATGTCTCTTCAAACAATCTGATTGAAGAATCCTCACTGGGACAGGCAGATTC
Organism: Squalus acanthias; assembly: GCA_030390025.1. NCBI lineage: Eukaryota > Metazoa > Chordata > Chondrichthyes > Squaliformes > Squalidae > Squalus > Squalus acanthias. The sequence goes on from CM059427.1 coordinate 9,042,777, forward strand.
TAAACCAGGAAGTATAAATCTGAATATTTAGTTCAATGTAAAATCATGTACAGAAAGCAAAATAAAGTGAGGGAAAGAAAGATGGGATTAAAGATAAAAGAGACCTAAAGAAAAATGTTTTTAAAATTGATATTAATTTTTTTTTTAATCTCCAACAATAATTAAAATCTAAAGGAATGAGACTCCATACTTGTAAAAGTACATTTTCAGGGCCAGACAGATGGTTTGGCAGAAATTAAGTTTTATCACGCCATTAAAAACTCACTTATACCTGAATGCACCAGCCCTGACTTTTTCTGCCGTGTTTATTGGGTAATTAGTGGGTAAGTACAACAACTTCATGCCCTTCATGTATTTGAATGCTGAAACTCTGGGCAAGGTACTGGTATAGCACAGTTTGTGGCGGTGCAGGGCAAGTCGGACAGCTACTTCCTGATTTCCGCGTTTAACTGCGCATGTGCAATTTACTCCATAAAAGCAGGGAGCGCTGATCGCCTCACTGTTATTCTTAATGCAAAATCCGGGCCTTTGCGTATTACAACTAAAAGGGATACAAAAACCAGAGCACAAAAATCATTAAAACTGACTGTTCCCAGAACAATCTCCAGCATCAGACGCTAACCCTAGTGAACTGTCAAGTCATCCTTTAACCATCATGTTAGAACGTGCAATGATGATGACGTTGGTAAAATACAGAACTACATGCTCTTAATATCATAGCAATGGCACAATGCACCTTATAACAGTTAGTGGTCGTGTAACAGAAAACAAACAGAAATAAAACTAAATAAGTTTTATCAAACTGTACAGTTTGTATAGCCTTGCCACTTAGGAAATAACGGTCAGGATTACACTGTTGATTATGTATGATCCTGTAAGTATTCTATCTGATTATACTTAAATTAAAATGGCCTTTATGATCTTGATATTGTGCTGCCCCAGTTTAAACATGGAAGCGGAAATGAAGGAGCATTCTCAGTGTTACTTGTCACCAAGTATAATATTTTAATATATTTCATCTCCTCCTTGTATTGTATTTGCTGGCATACAGATTATTAACATCACTATTGACATTGTGGATGAATGCACAAAACCTTATTGTTGGCAACTAATCATTATTTTACATTTAAATCAATCATAATTATCGTGCAACTGGGAGACAGAACACAAAGGAATTTTCTTACAAATCATAAGCCGTTTTATTGAAAAATGTGTTTTGTCCCAGAACAAAAAAAATCGTGTTGAAATGCTGTCTTCCATCACACAAACACAGAGGCAATTAATAAATATCGCAACAAGGGCTGAGGTTCTCAAATGCTTCTCCCCTTACTTTTTTGGTTGAAAAGATGACATCAGTTACTGGCCATCACTGTTTGTACTTTTAGAATTATTCCTCAAATTTTTAGTTCAAATGTATAACAATTTTCTATTGTAGTTAAGTAGTTTCACCAGGTAATTGCAGTTCAGCTTTGCAAAATGCATTTAATAGCTACATTCAAACAAAATCAGATCTGAATAATTAATACATGGTTGTGAAAACTGATTGTAAAGAATTACAGATATTTTTAGCTGTCAGTTGAATGAGACCTTTTCTTCAGAATCTCATCTCCATTTTTTTAACCTTTCCTGAGATGGCTAGCAACAAAAACTCTGATATTAATATTACAGAAGCTAACAAAACCTGCTATGCCATACTTCAGATGAAGAAAAATTGTTATTTTCCAAATAGTTATGGAATATAAAAGATGTAAAGTAATTGTGATATTTTGTGAACATGATAGTGCAATGCTAATGTGGTTCAGCATCGGACAAATTGAATTGTGTGAAAGAGGAAATATGAAAACGGGAATGTTAATAGTAAGGGAATATGAACACTGTCACCTGGGATAAATAAGGTACATGTCAAAGCTTGAAACTCTGCCTAAACGATGATAGATGTTCTCATTCAGTTCAAAAGATTCCTATAATAGAAAGTGGACATTAAATAGAAGAAGGGAATAATGTAAGTCTATCAATTTTTTGAGGAATGCAAAAGGTCTATGAAAGGAGAAAACGGACTGTGCAATGAAATATGTATCTGGAAAACATAAACTCTTTGTTTTCCATTGTATCTTTTCATTCCTGAACTTAACCATTAACTTTTCTTATGCCATAGGAGATGTTATTTGTCAATTGAAATGGGCAATTTGAGTTTTTTATGCTTCAAACATATGTTTCACGAACATAATGTAGCATAAGGTGCTACTAGGTAGGTCTGGATATTGTGGTGATACATATACACTGTAATAACAGCTTGTACAGCATCCTTAGTGTAGAAAAACATCCCAAGGTGGTTCAAAAAGGGGGGATACTGAATAGGAATAGAGGGAATGTTTGGGGAGGTAGCTGAGAGAGTGGTCTGTGAGGTAAGTTCTAAGGAGGTTTGAAGGTAGTGATAGGTGCAAAACAACAGAGGCATTTAGGAAAAGTTCTCTGATGTCTGGAGGCTCTATCATTGATTGTGCAATGGAGAGAGAGTGGATGAAATGCACAGGAGTCAAAGCTCAGAAGAGTGGAAGCAGGGAGCTGGGACATAGGGCTGGAAGGGCTACAGAAGTGAAGTGAAACAAGATCACGAGGAGGATTTGTAAATGAGGAGAAAGCTTTTGAAATCAGTGGAGGCCAACAAGGACTGAATGATGGGTGGGCTGAACTTATTTAGAGATAAGGAGCTGTGTTAGAACTTGCTTCTGTGACAGGTGTCCCATCATATCTCTAGGCCATTGTCCAATTAGGATATGCTAATATTGGAGATTAGTCAGAACAATGGAAGTAGCAACTGGCAGACATGTTGGCTACATCCCATGTGAGGTGCGAGTATCAGATATTGGCCAGAACAATGGAAGCACCCCCAAGTAGTATCACATTAACTATCAGGGATTGTCTAGGTTATCCTGTTCCTTTTGTAATATTAAGGAACTGATTAATAGTTAAACCATTAAGATGGCTATTATGTCAAGTCTGGAGGTTTGACGAGAAGGAATTTCGCTTCAATATACATTCTAGGCATCATGTGATATGACTCACTAAAAAGGGGGATACAAAGAACAGGCCTTCTTGAGTTAGAGCTCACGGGACGGTCGGAAGTCCAACACCTACAGAGGCCAAGTTTGATCACCTTGGGTCTGCAGGAAACCAAGTTGTATGAGTCTATTGTATAACCGTAATAGTTATTATACTATTGGTGTCTGAGTAATAAACTTGCATTTGGACAATACGCTCGAGCCTGAATCACGAGGAATCATTTAATTGAGTTTAAGAGATTTCCTTACATATTGGCGTCCCTAGGTGGGCTTGAGTTAAAGTGTTGAAAAAAGTAAGTTTGATTGTTAGACATGCTTCCAACGGGAGGGGATCGGTTTGCGACTAAGTGAAATAAATGAGTGGACGGTCTCTCGGTCACAAGTTGAGTACAGTGGGTGGGTGCCATGGCGGCAGAGTTAGTCAGTACTATTCAGAAATATGTGGACAAGAAGCTAGGAGCATGCAAATCATTAGTGTCTGAGGTAGACAGTCTAGGACAGATGTCGGAATTACACAAAAGGTTACGAAAGGAAAAGAAAATTAAACGGCATGATTGGAAAGCCATGATTATTCTGTGGCAAACGCAGAAAATAACCAAATTAAAAGAAGAGTGAGAAGGACAGAAGGGAGTGTCGGAGATGAACCAGAGTAGGTCGAGTGAGGTTGAGAAGCAGTTAGTGGACAAGAAGCAGCGTTGCAAATCTCTTTCTTATTTATGGATTAAGGTTGGTGATGAGATCAGAAAATTGATGCAGTGTGAGGCAGAGCTGGGAGAAAAGAAAGGGCTGGTAGAACAATCCCAAAGGAAAACCGATGAACGGAGTGCCGCCCTAAGGGGTGTTCTTAAGCAACAAGTGGAGGACCAGAAAATTGCTGGAAAGGGAGACAATCATGATGTGTGTCAAAAACAGATTGGGGAGTTGAAGGATAAGTTGGATAAGTAACAACGGGGTTTTATGTTCGCTGTATCGGGGCGATGGGTTGGGGAACAGGAAGGATCAGCGGGAGAAATAGAGTGCAACGATCTCACATGGGCTGCTGGGAATATGAACGTGGAAGGGAAGAACAGGGCGAGCGGGATGAGGGTGGTGCAGGCATGAGCGTAGAGGGAAAAGGTTTGATGATGCCCCTTAAGGTAACAAAGAAAGACGCAAGAGGGGAGGATGTGGGAACCACCACGGTACCGTTTGATGCTCTTCAATTGGAATATCCCACAGATTAAGCCTAGGGAGGACCCGAGTCCCAGTATAACCACAATAGAACAAGTAGCTGACCTACAAAATTGCGATGAGGGGGTAAGGGTGAAATTGCTGCTCCATGTGTGTCATCCAGACGTGTACAAGACTCTTCCCGCCTCATTTAAGAGAGGCGCTGGAACCTGGAGACGGGTGAAAGAAGCGGAGTGGAAAGCCACTGGTCATGGGTCGGCATCCGATCACAATGCCCTAAAAGGCCTGCTGGAATGCAAGCAGGAGGCCAGTGAGGCCCCGAATGTGTTTGCAGACCGATTATGGAATCACTATCAGGCAGCCTTTCCCGGGCGCGATCGTGATAGTGACGATCAGTTCGAAGTAAGGCAGTGGATTCAATACCTGATTGGGGCCGTGCATGAACAGTATAATGCAATTAGTGATATTTACGATCCCTCCAATGAATACCACAATGAGGAGTGTGTAAGGGGGGTGGATGAACCGGAAGTGGGAACGGGTAAAATCCCAAAAGGCAAAGATCCATGTGATCCAGCCCCCGGGTGTACGTCCCACAGCGCGCCCATGGAGGAGCGAGGGGCGCCCACAGTATGGGCCCCCCGTCCAGCGTTCCCCTAAAACCCAGACTCGGTCAGCTCCAGGGTGTTGGAACTGTGGCGAAAGGGGCACTTTTCCCCAGCAATATCCAAATGGGGGATCTAGCTGGCCTCATGGGAAGGGCCCGATAAGAAGAGGGACCGATGAGGTGAAGTGTTTGCGGAAAGAGATTGAGGAATTAAAATGTTATATGAGGGAAGCCGGGCAGGTGGGGCAGGTGTATGCCACAGGGCCCGGGCTGAGTGATGCTCCAAGTCCACTATGACGGTTGGCGAACACACCGATCTGTGAGTGAGTGGCATTCAGACCCCATACGGCAGGCCCCATATAACCGCAACAGTAGGGGGTATCTCCCGAATGTTGTTGGTCGATACCGGGGCGACCCACACGTGTGTGTGTGTGGAGAGAAATTCCCCAGACATTGGCCTATAAAGGAGTGATAGAATTAGGAGGCTTTGGGGGAGGAATGGACCACGGTCAGCTCGTAGAAACCAGCCTGACCGTGGGCACCTTGACCACCCGTCACCCAGTTGTTTGGACAAAGTCAGATGGCATATTAGGGGTGGATTGGCTCCGGAAACATGATATTGTGTTAGACATGATTAATCAATGTCTCTGGCGGGGGAATACGGACACAGGAGGGAAGGTAGTAGACCGACCCGAAGGGAAAATTTGGTCCGTGGGGGGTGAGGGTTGAATACCACCTCGACCAAATTCTCAGGCACAATTTGCCTGAGGTTGAGGGGGGTGATCAAGCAGGCTATATGTTGGGCCAGACATAAAAACGAGTGCGGGAGGATGGACCGAGAAGTTGATATACAAGGCCCAGATCCCATCCGGCCCGCTCGACAGTACCGGTTCTCGAAGGAAGAAGAGGGACCTGTGGCACAGGTCATTGAGTCCTTGGTAACACAGGGGGTGTTGCGTAAGACGGCCAGTACCTGTAATTCCTCCGTCTGGGCGGTCCGGAAACCCGACGGGGCCTGGCGGTTGACGATTGATTACACAGAAGTCAATCATCATTCCCCGGCCATGGCGCCAACAGTCGCCTCTTCCCCGGAGGCTCAAATGCGGACCTCGGCCATATCAAAGGTCTTCACGGTACTGGATGTCTCAAATGGCTTTTGGTCCGTCCCCCTCACTGAACTGAGTCAATATAAATTCACATTTACCCTGCAGGGCCAACAGTACACGTGGACATGCCTATCACAGGGCTTCCACAACTCCCCGTCCATCTTTCACCAAATGTTACAAGACCAATTGACGCACTTTTCCCGGAGAGAAACCCTGGTCCAATACGTGGACAATATCCTGCTCCACATGGACTCCATGCAGAACCATGTGGAACTGCTCCAAGAATTGTTGACACTGACTCACAAAAAAAGGGGGATGCAAAGAACAGGTAACAGCCTTTTTGAGTGAGAACTCACGGGACGGTACTTTGTCAAATACCTTCCTAAAATCCATGCAGACAACATCCATTGCATTCTCTTCATCAATCCTCCCGGTTACTTCATCAAAAAAGGGACTTTTGATCAGGAAATTGCATAATAAAAAGCAACTAAGCGTTTCAACCAAACCTGGAATTGACATTTTGATATAGATAATGAAACCCTCAGTTAGCAACCAAAGATATCCTCAACATTAAAAACAGAAAAGATCCACCTGTTGGTCTATCTATCTATACTTTACAGTATGTTTTTTTAAATTCGTTCCTGGGATGTGGGCATCGCTGGCAAGGCCAGCATTTATTGCCCATCCCTAATTGCCCGTAAGAAGGTGGTGGTGAGCCGCCTTCTTGAACTGCTGCAGTCCGTGTGGTGAAGGTACTCCCACAGTGCTGTTAGGAAGGAAGTTCCAGGATTTTGACCCAGCGACTATGAAGGAACAACGATATATTTCCAAGTCAGGATGGTGTGTGACTTGGAGGGGAACTTGGAGGTGGTGGTGTTCCCATGCGCCTGCTGCCCTTGTCCTTCTAGGTGGTACAGGTTGCGGGTTTGGGAGGTGCTGTCAAAGAAGCATTGGCGAGTTGCTGCAGTGCATCTTGTAGATGGTACACACTGCAGCCATGGTACGCCGGTGGTGGCGGGAGTGAATGTTTAATGTGGTGGATGGGGTGCCGATCAAGCCGGCTGATTTGTCTTGCATGGTGTTGAGCTTCTTGAGTGTTGTTGGAGCTGCACTCATCCAGGCAAGTGGAGAGTATTCCATCACACTCCTTACTTGTGCCTTGTAAATTGTGGAAAGGCTTTGGGCAGTCAGGAGGTGAGACACATGTATATGTGATACACACTATCTATCTATTTGTAATTATTGTGCATGTATACTACACATTCGGATTAATATGGCTTAGTGGTAGCACTTTCATTTCTGAGTCAGAGTATTGTGGATTCAAGCCCCATTCCAGAGACTTGAGCAGATAATCTAGGCTGACACTCCAGTGCAGTACTGAGAGAGTGCTACATTGTCAGTGGTTAAACCAAGGTCCCGTTTCCTCTCCCAAGTGGACGTAATTCATCCCATGGCACTATTCAAAGAAGAGCAAAGGATGTCTTTGGTGTCCTGGCCAACATTTATCACTCAATCTAGATCTCCAAAATGGGTTAACTGGTCATTTCTCCCATTGCTGTTTGTGGGAGCTTGCTTTGTGCAAATTGGCTGCCATGTTCGCTTACCTTACAACAGTGACGGCACTTCAAAAGTACTTCATTGGCTGTGAAGCATTTGGGACATCCAGAGGACATGAAAGATGCTATATGAAAGAAAGACTTCCATTTATACAGCGCCTTTCATGACCACTGGACATCTCAAAGTGCTTTACAGCCAATTAAATACTTTTGGAGTGTAGTCACTGTTGTAATGTGGGAAACGCAGCAGCCAATTTGCGCACAGCAAGCTCCCACAAACAGCAATATGATAATGACCAGATAAATTGTTTTAGTGATGTTGATTGAGGGATAAATATTGGCCAGGACACCGGGGATAACTCCCCTACTCTTCTTCGAAATAGTGCCATGGGATCTTTTACGTCCACCTGAGAGAGCAGATGGGGTCTCAGTTTAACGTCTCATCCGAAAGACGGCACCTCCGATAGTGCAGCACTCCCTCAGCACTGCACTGGAGTGTCAGCCTAGATTTATGTGCTAAAGTCCCCGGAGTGGGACTTGAACCCACAACCTTCTGACTCAGAGGCGAGTGTGCTACCAACTGAGCCACAGGTTACTTCCCTTCTTTAAATATAATTCATGATTCAAGTTGGAAAACCTAGTAAACTTTGTAACCTAATGTTAATTGAAAGTATATAACTAATATTATTTGCAATCTCCACTTGCCTGGATGAGTGCAGCTCCAACAACACTCAAGAAGCTCAACACCATGCAAGTCCAAGCAGCCCGTTTGATTGGCACCCCATCCATCACCTTAAACATTCACTCCCTGCACCTACCGACGTACCGTGGCTGCAGTGTGTACCATCTACAAGATGCACTGCAGCAACTCGCCAAGGCTTCTTCGGCAGCACCTCCCAAACCCGCGACCTCTACCACCTAGAAGGACAAGGGCAGCAGGTGCATGGGAACACCGCCACCTCCAAGTTCCCCTCCAAGTCACACACCATCCTGACTTGGAAATATATCGCCGTTCCTTCATTGTCGCTGGATCAAAATCCTGGAACTCCCTCCTTAACAGCACTGTGGGAGTACCTTCACCACACGGACTGCAGCGGTTCAAGAAGGCGGCTCACCAATACCTTCTCAAGGGCAATTAGGGATGGGCAATAAATGCTGGCCTTGCCAGCGACGCCCACATCCCATGAACGAATTTTTAAAAATCAAAGAAATTCATGTTTTAATAACTTTTTGAAACTCCACCCTAGACTATACATGATAGACATTAGACATTTGGCAAAAGTGATGAATTTAAATGAAAGTTTTCATTTTACCAAAGAAAACACAAAGGCCCTGAAATTTGTGGAACCATATTCTGCGGTCAGAAATGCAGTGGGTTGAGATTTCCAGCTACCAGTCTGCCCTGGCACTGATCCCACAATCCCAGGGATGGCAGGCATCCAAGTCTTTTATGGTACTCTCTTGTCATCCACCTGGTGTGGGAGTTTCAGAGTGATCTCCTGCTGCACCTTCGGGGAAGAGTGGGCCTTTCTGGCCGAATATCATAGGATTTCTGCGATTGCTTGCCGTTAGGAAACCAGCATTGTAGAACCCATTTCCAGTATGATGATATCCTGTCACACAAGTACAACACCATCATGCAGTCATACTTTGTGCTTGGGGGAAAAAGAGCAGAACTGGTGGGATATCTACCAGGTGACGGCACCTTGCCATTCACACCTCCTCCTATGACATCAGCACGATGGAGGGGGATCCAAGAAATGCGCACCACAATGCCCCCCATCAGAATTTCTCCTAGTGCAAAAAAAGACTTGTTAGAACTGGAATAACAACAGAAAACGCTGGAAAAACTCAGCAGGCGAGGCAGCATCCGTGGAGAGAGAAACAGAGACAACGTTTCAGGTCGAGACCTTTCATCAGAACTGGAAACAGCCGGAAATCAAATAGATTTAAGGCAAGGATAAAGCTGGGAAAAGGGGGAGGGGATGAAAGAACAAAAGGAGAGATTAAGAGACATTAAGAGACATTAAGAGATATGCAAGGCAAGAGGTGGTGTTAATGTGACAGGTTAAGGCTGAAAGAAGTGTGAAATCCACTGGCAGAATGAAGGACAGCTGCCAGCTTCTAGGAGGGAAAAAAAAGGGGGGGGGGCAAATAAAAGGGTGGATGAAAAAATAAAATATAAATGTGATTGGGGCTAAGGTTATGATCTAAAATTGTTGAACTCGATATTGCGTCCAGAGGGCTGTAGCGTGCCTAAACGAAAGATGAGGTGCTGTTCCTCGAGCTTACGCTGAGCTTCCGTGGAACAGTGTAATAGGCCGAGGACGGTGAGGTCAGAGTGGGAGTGGAGCTGAGAATTAAAGTGACAGGCGACCGGGAGCTCGGGGTCCCCCTTACGGACTGAACGGAGGTGTTCCGCAAAGCGGTCACCCAATCTGCGTTTGGTCTCCCCAATGTAGAGGAGACCACATCGTGAGCAGCGAATACAGTATACTAAATTGCAGGAAGTACAAGTAAATCGCTGTTTCACCTGGAAGGGGTGTTTGGGGCCCTGGACAGTGGGAAGAGGGGAGGTATAAGGGCATGTGTTGCATCTCCTGCGCTTGCACGGAAAGGTGCCGTGCAAAGGGGAAGGGGTGCTGGGGGTGGTAGAGGAGTGGACTAGGGTGTCGCGGAGGGAGTGGTCCCTGCGGAATGCTGAAAGGGGAGGTGAGGGGAAGATGCGTTTGGTGGTGGGATCACGCTGGAGGTGGCAGAAATGGCGGAGGATGATCCGTTGAATGTGGAGGCTGGTGGGGTGAAAGGTGAGGACAAGGGGAACTCTATCGTGGTTCCGGGAGGGAGGGGCAGGGGTGAGGGCAGAAGTGCGGGAGATAGAACGGACACGGTCGAGGGCCGTGTCGACCACGGTAGAGGGGAATCCTCGGTTGAGGAAAAAGGAAGACATGTCGGGAGCACTGGTATGGAAGGTGGCATCATCAGAGCAGATGCGGCGGAGACGGAGAAACTGGGAGAATGGAATAGAGTCCTTACAGGAGGCGGGGTGGGAGGAAGTGTAGTCCAGGTAGCTGTGGGAGTCAGTGGGCTTGTAGTGAATGTTAGTCAATAACCTATCCCCAGAGATGGAGACGGAGAAGTCGAGGAAGGGAAGGGAAGAGTCGGAGATGGACCATGTGAAGGTGAGGGAAGGGTGGAAATTGGAAGCATAGTGAATGAAATGTTAGAACTGGGTCTGACTAAATTCTGCCCTCGCCCCCAATTTTCCCTCACAGACCCAGGAATTTCTGGCCTGTAACTTCTTTTTGTTTTCTGTACTAAATGCATTTCTGAAAGCTGTTCACGGACCCATTAATGCTGCTTGTCCCATAGAAGGCCTAACTCACCAATTGAAGTAGACAGCTTGAGCCACTGGCAGAGGCTGAGTGGATTTGCAGATAGAAATTCAATCTGTCCATCTTCCTCTTTGCTGATGGATTTTCTTTGGCATTGGTTTTTTTTTCTTCATCTTTCACAGCTTTGATTACAATCTTTTCACTGTTAAGATTTACCTTTGCAGCTGGTTATTTTGTTGTGAAGGTGCTTTAGTCACTGTTATTCATTATAGCGTTCCTTTATTTCCTAATTTGCCTTTTGCACTCCTGATTTTATTAGTAATTTGCAGTATTTTGCATTTACAAGTGTGAGAAATGTTAATAGTTCTATTCGCAAGACTCCCTGTGCCTGATGTTTAAACATACTGTAGTTGTTGATCGGTGTTAGTTTTCCATCAAATCCTGGTGGTTGATTTAATAAGTGTAATTGAAGCGCTGAATCGAAGAACACAAATGAGTTAAAATAATTAATAGTTAGCGTTTTTGATTCTAGTGCAAAAATACTACTGCAGTCCTCGAAAGGTTAAAAGTGAGTAACCAATCAGTGATTTGCCTCTAAGTTTGAGATCAATTAACGAATCAGGAATGGAGAATTCCTGTTAAGAGTAACTTCTATTAACAGCACCAGCTCTCAGCAACACAGCTGGAATCACTATATGCACATCTGGACTTTGATCTAAATTTGCCATTGGATTATTATTTCCAATTTGTTGATTAGTGTCTGTTTCTCCCAGGTATCTTGGATGCTTTACAAATGGACTAGAAGCGTAGTATTTATTTGATTTATGTTATCCAATTGCTTTATCCTCTTAGTAAACAGCCTACCCTGTTCACTCCCCAGCGGTTAATCTCTTTAGCATCCTTTCCATCCCCTTTCCTTTTCCATTGCAACCCTTTCAAAAACCCAGAGGCAGCCACCAACCTCCAGCTGGCCATGACTTCCACTGTATATCTCTCCTAAACCCACCGCTGCATTGTCGGTCCCGCCTTGGCCTCTTCCCCTGCTCTTCTGACACCTTTTCCTCATTTGAGCACCTCATCCTTTTCCATTCCTTCCCTTTCTCTTTCGCCTACTGCTTTCCCAAGCCCCCCAGTGATTTCCTCACTACAATCTCCTCTCTTTACACAGATTCCCAGTGATTTCCTCACTACAATCTCCTCTCTTTACACAGATCCCCAGTGATTTCCTCACTACAATCTCCTCTCTTTACTCAGATTCCCAGTGATTTCCTCACTACAATCTCCTCTCTTTACACAGATCCCCAGTGATTTCCTCACTACAATCTCCTCTCTTTCCCAAGCCCCCCAGTGATTTCCTCACTACAATCTCCTCTCTTTACTCAGATTCCCAGTGATTTCCTCACTACAATCTCCTCTCTTTCCCAAGCCCCCAATGATTTCCTCACTACAATCTCCTCTCTTTACTCAGATTCCCAGTGATTTCCTCACTACAATCTCCTCTCTTTCCCAAGCCCCCCAGTGATTTCCTCACTACAATCTCCTCTCTTTCCCAAGCCCCCCAGTGATTTCCTCACTACAATCTCCTCTCTTTACTCAGATTCCCAGTGATTTCCTCACTACAATCTCCTCTCTTTACTCAGATCCCCAGTGATTTCCTCACTACAATCTCCTCTCTTTACTCAGATCCCCAGTGATTTCCTCACTACAATCTCCTCTCTTTACTCAGATCCCCAGTGATTTCCTCACTACAATCTCCTCTCTTTACTCAGATCCCCAGTGATTTCCTCACTACAATCTCCTCTCTTTACACAGATTCCCAGTGATTTCCTCACTACAATCTCCTCTCTTTACTCAGCCCCTGCACTAGGGTTGCCAATTCTGGAGGTTTCATCACATGACCGTCCGCCTTCAAATGCCCCGCCCAGTCAAAAATCCTTTACTCTCCATCTCCAATATTTTCATAACTATTAAACAAAGGGGTTCAAAAAATGAAAAGCACAATGGGGGAGAGATTGGCCTGCTTTGCACCTCCCGTTAGTGCCTCCGGGGGGAGATAACGGGGCGCTACCGGCTTTGCGACTGGGAGTAGCGAGAGTACCGACGCCGGCGAAATTGTCGTGGAGGTTTGCGGTGGCAGTAAACCCTAGCGCCACGATCTCTTGCGCCCGGAGATCGTGACGTCATCCGGCTGCGCAGCGCCCCAGTAGCGCCCCGGAACTGAACTTTGCTTCTGCCCCCTGTAGAATCGCCGGGCGACAGCACCCACAGCTGCAGGACGTGTTGTTGGGGAGGCCGGGTGCTTGGGGAGCAGTATTGAAAGGTAAGGCCGCTTTTTAAAAATGAATTTATGGGATGTGGGCGTCGCTGGCAAGGCCGGCATTTATTGCCCATCCCTAATTGCCCTTCAGAAGGTGGTGGTGAGCCGCCTTCTTGAACCGCTGCAGTCCGTGTGGTGAAGGTGCTCCCACAGTGCTTTTAGGTAGGGAGTTCCGGGATTTTGACCCAGCGACGATGAAGGATCGGCGATATACTTCTAAGTCAGGATGGTGTGTGACTTGGAAGGGAACTTGGAGGTGGTGGTGTTCCCATGCGCCTGCTGCCCTTGTCCTTCTAGGTGGAAGTGGTCGCGGGTTTGGGAGGTGCTGCCAAAGAAGCCTTGGCGAGTTGCTGCAGTGCATCTTGTAGATGGTACACACTGCAGCCACGGTACACCGGTGGTGGAGGGAGTGAATGTTTAAGGTGGTAGATGGGGTGCCAATCAAGCGGGCTGCTTTGTCCTGGATGGTGTCGAGCTTCTTGAGTGTTGTTGTAGCTGCACTCATCCAGGCAAGTGGAGAGTATTCCATCACACTCCTTACTTGTGCCTTGTAGATGGTAGAAAGGCTTTGGGGAGTCAGGAGGTGAGACACTCGCCACAGAATACCTAGCCTCTGACCTGCTCTTGTTGCCACAGTATTTATGTGGCTGGTCCAGTTAAGTTTCTGGTCAATGGTGACCCCAGGATGTTGATGGTGGGAGATTCGGCGATGGTAATTCCATTGAATGTCAAGGGGCGGTGGTTAGTCTCTCGCTTGTTGGAGATAGTCATTGCCTGGCACTTGTGTGGCACGAATGTTACCTGCCACTTATCAGCCCAAGCCTGAACGTCGTCCAGGATTTGTTGCATGCGGGCATGGACTGCTTCATTATCTGAGGAGTTGTGAATGGCACTGAACACTGTGCAGTCATCAGTGAACATCCCCATTTCTGACCTTATGTTGGAGGGAAGGTCATTGATGAAGCAGCTGAAGATGGTTGGGCCTAGGACACTGCCCTGAGGAACTCCTGCAGCGATGTCCTGGGGCTGAGATGATTGACCTTCAGTCACCACAACCATCTTCCTTTGTGCTAGGTATGACTCCAGCCAGTGGAGAGTTTTCCCCCCGATTCCCATTGACTTCAGTTTTACTAGGGCTCCTTCATGCCACACTCGGTCAAATGCTGCCTCGATGTTAATGGCAGTCACTCTCACTTCACCGCTGGAATTCAGCTCTTTGTCCATGTTTTGACCAAGGCTGTAATGAGGTCAGGAGCCGAGTGGTCTTGGCGGAACCCAAACTGGGCATCAGTGAGCAGGTTATTGGTGAGTAAGTGCCGCTTGATAGCACTGTCGATGACACCTTCCATCACTTTGATGATGATTGAGAGTAGACTGATGGGGCGGTAATTGGCCGGGTTGGATTTGTCCTGCTTTTTGTGGTCAGGACATACCTGGGCAGTTTTCCATATTGTCGGATAGATGCCAGTGTTGTAGCTGTACTGGAACAGCTTGGCTAGAGGCGCGGCTAGTTCTGGAGCACAAGTCTTCAGCACGACAGCCGGGATGCTGTCAGGGTCTACAGCCTTTGCTGTATCCAGTGCGCTCAGCCGTTTCTTGATATCAAGTGGAGTGAATCGAATTGGCTGAAGATTGGCTTCTGTGATGGTGGGGACCTCAGGAGGAGGCCAATATGGATCATCCACTCGGCACTTCTGGTTGAAGATGGTTGCAAACGCTTCCGCCTTGTCTTTTGCACTCATGTGCTGGGCTCCACCATCATTGAGGATGGGGATATTCATGGAGCCTCCTCCTCCCGTTAGTTGTTTAATGGTCCACCACCATTCATGACTGGATGTGGCAGGACTGCAGAGCTTTGATCTGATCCGTTGATTGTGGGATCGCTTAGCCCTGTCTATAGCATGCTGCTTCTGCTTTTTAGCATGCATGTAGTCCTGTGTTGCAGCTTCCCCAGGTTGGCACCTCATTTTTAGGTACGCCTGGTGCTGCTCCTGGCATGCTCTTCTACACTCCTCATTGAACCAGGGTTGGTCCCCTGGCTTGGTGGTAATGGTAGAGTGAGGGATATGCCGGGCCATGAGGTTACAGATTGTGGTGGAATACAATTCTGCTGCTGCTGCTGATGGCCCACAGCGCCTCATGTTAAACATGCTGCTTGTGCCAATGATAAATTTGTTTTCACCCCTTAGGTTATTTTTCCAACTTTTTCCTGTACCGTGATTGATGAGGCCTGCACTCTGCTAGATTGCTTGGGGCTGATCGTCATGGATCACGGCTGCCATCGGCGACGAGGGACCTCGTTTCAATGCAGAGCCTGCAGCAATGGCCCTTCCCTTTAAGGGAGGGATGGAGCCTCCATTCCCGGCAGTGCTGCCCTCGACATTGGGCAGCGCTGCACCGCTACTGCCGCTCTTGCCAGCTTTAGCGCTCCAAGGGAAGTGGTAGCACTTGATTTAGTGCTCCACTTCCTTCCTGGTGCGCTAAACCAAAAGTTTGTGTCGGATTCACTCACATAGCACCCGGTGATCATTTTTCGCTACCACAAAAGTTATGGGGCGATGCTCAATATTTCCCCCAATATTTTTTAAGTGCCTATGATTTTTCTCCTGGGTTGCTTGCAACAATCTCCAGGAGATTAATCTTTCATTACTAGACTCCATGACAACCCCTACACTGCACTGTGAGATTCCCCATTCCCAACTATTTCAACCTCCATCTCAATTCTCTCCTCTGCCTTCTCTGTCCTCCTTTCCTCATTCATGCTTGCTCTACAAGTCAATGCTCCCACCCACACCCATTCACTTGACCTTGCCAACATGCAAAGCCTTATCACCTCTAAGATCTCAATCAATGATGAGGCCATCGCCGATGACTTGCTTGTCTCCCTCGTCATCACATCTCCCTGCCTACCTTCAACTTCATTACTGTCATCCCCTGCCCTAGAACCACCCCACCCCCCACCTCCTCCCCAAGCTCCTTCACTGACACACTCTCTGCCTCCCAACTGCCCCTCCTTTGTCCCTCCTTGTGCCATGACATGCTACCGCTGTCAACCAGCTCAACTTCTCCCATGGTTGTGCCTTCATTGCCCTCATCCCCACCATGTTGCTCATAATCTCTGACCCTCACCATTCCCCCAGTAGAGTTGCCCCCATTGGACCCTCAAATCTGAGGGCCACAGATTTAAGTCCATCTCGCAAATTATTGGCTTGGTTATCCCCTGTCTGACTTTACCACCCCACACAATACCATGTCTCCCTCGCTACAGCCAAATCACCCTGCAAGATGATCCTGGAATATAAAGGTAATCCAAAAATCCTCTTTCCAATGACAGCTAATCTCCTCCACCTTACCTCTCTAACATCAAATTCAAGGAGTTTATTTATCGTTTCCTCTCAGCTGCTTCCTCCTCCCCCCACCATCCCTGACCCTCCCCGGCCTTTCCTGCACCTTAGCCCCAACCCCATCTCTCTATAACTTCATTTCAATGTCATTCCACCTTCTTCAAGCTTGTCTCTTGCATGAAATCAACATCCTGCTCTCTCCATCCCTTCCCCAACCAATTCCTGATCACTCAACTACATTTCCTTGCCCTAATGCTCACTGACATTGTTCATGGTTTTCTTTGCTATGGTGTTGTTTCTTCCCCCTTTTCAAAAATACTATCATCACTCTCCTATTTAAAAAGCCCACACTCAACCCCTTTGTCCTCTCTAACTGTCTCCCCATCTCTAAGGTCTTTGGGCATGTTGTTGCCTCACAGTTCCATGCTTATCTCTACCAAAACTCTCTGTTTTAATTCTTCAATCTCATTTCTGTCCTATGCACACCCCCAAGACTACACTTGTGACCAGCGACATCCTCTGTGAATGTGACTGCATGACTCCTTGTCTTTCTTGACTCAGCAGAATTAAGAGATGGTCAGTCACTCCATCATAATCCACTACCTCTTCTCTGTCATTCACCTCCATGGAAAAGCCCTTGTGAAGTTCCACTGCTAACTGTCCCAACATCAGCTAGCAAAGCTCCAGAATGGCTTTTCCTCCTGTCCCCTGGACAGCCACCTCTGGTGTACCCCAATGATCCATTCTTACCCTCCTCCATTTCCTCATTTACTTGTTGGCTCTGGACTAAGTTTTGCATATGCACATCTCAGTTTTCAAGTATAGGCTGACAACACCCATCTCTACCTCTCCACCAACCTCCTGACTGCGTTGGTGTTTGTCCAACTGCTTATCAAACAAAATTCATGGATGAGCCAGAATATCCTTCAATTAACTCACCTCCCACCAAAAGCTCCAGGCCCTTGCCACCAAATCCATCCTCTTCTTTGGCTGATACTCAGCCTGAATCAGTCTCCTGATTTTTCAGCACCTACTCTCCCCCAGCCCACTCATCCACACCCCCCGCGCCGCCCCCCCCCCCCGCCCCATAACATATTACAAAATCGACCCCATCACCTTTTGACTGACTCCTGAGCAGCCCAATATCCAGATGAAAGGTCATCGACCTGAAACGTTAACTCTCTTTCTCTCTCCACGGATGCTGCTGGCCTGCTGAGTTTTTCCAGCGTTTTCTGTTGTTATTTCCAATATCCAGATGCTCTTTTGAGTGGTTGCGATAAACTTGGCCTACCCTTAGAAATGTCACTTTTTCTGCTACTGTTGAGGGTAAGGCCATATATTGACACCACATTAATAGATTGATTCCCTTTTGACATTTTCAGTGAGTTAATGCGCTTTAATTGAAAGATTGGTTGATGTTTGACATTTGCAATGGGTAGTGCACTCTAACCTCCAACCACAATAATTGGATTATCAGACAGCCTCAGAAAAGCAGAACATTTGCTTCTAATTGCAGATGAAAATATTACATAAAATCCATGAAAGCCAAGACAATTACAGCTCTCTGACAACAGGCGCATAACCCTAAAGAGAATTGCTAGGATGAGTAATCTGACTAATTCAGGATCCTTGATTTGGCTGAGTTTTAAGAAATGTGGATACAAGTTCCATTTTGAACAAGCTAATAGTTTAGATGTCTACCCAACTTGTAGCCCGCATTCATTCCACAGAACTTCCGAGGTTCCCGGTAATAAAATGTCCATGGTGAACTCACATTTGCCCAGCTGGCTGCCTCAGAGCTTGCGCGCACAGAGCCAGAATTTTAAAGGCTGCAGTGGGCTTGGGACTGCTGGTGGTTCTGAGGAAGAATAACACGTTGGTGCTAATGAGATCAAAAGTGAGAAGTCGCACAACACCAGGTTATAGTCCAACAGTTTTATTTGAAATCACAAGCTTTCGGAGCGCTGCTCCTTCGTCAGGTGAAGTGAAGAAATACAAATCGGCAAAGCATATATAGACAGAGAACATTGCCTGTGCAGCATACAATGACAGACGACTACAGTTAATCTTTCTGACTGCCTTTTATCACACCTCGGCAGAGAGACAATCAGGTCATTATATCAAAGGCATTATATCAAAGACATAGCAAGATACAGCTAAGACAATGAGGTGGGGTCACAGGGGGTCTAATGTGTCAAATGCTGCAGTCTGTATGGAAAACCATAAACTTTAAACTTTTTACTTTTTTTACTGGAAATCACATCTGTGAACAAGCCAACGATGACTCGAGTCCGGATGACTCTACGTCAGGTGGGGTTACATGTAGCGTGACATGAACCCTAGATCCCGGTTGAAGCCGTCCTCATGGGTGCGGTACTTGGCTATCAGTTTCTGCTCGATGATTTTGCGTTGTCATGTGTGTCTCGAAGGCTGCCTTGGAGAACGCTTACCCGAAGATCCGAGGCTGAATGTCCTGACTGCTGAAGTGTTCCCCGACTGGGAGGTAACAAACCTGCCTGGCGATTGTTGCGCAGTGTCTGTTCATAGTGTCTGCATGGTCTCGCCGATGTACCATGCTCCGGGGCATCCTTTCCTGCAACGTATGAGGTAGACCTAATGATCTAATGAGATCAGTACTGAGAAAGAGAATGATTCTTCTTGTCCCAAGACCCAAGTACCATTCAGCACCACAAACTTTTCTCTGCTGTTGATTGACATGGGGCCAGAAATTCGACTTTCCGGCTTCCTGCGGGTGCAAGCATCGCGCGCGTACTTGCCTACCACGCCTGCAGTTGTGCTTTGGGCCCACGAGGACTTCGGGTCCTGGGCCTCCTCCAGCTGCCGGCGCACAGTGCTTGCGTATCCCAGGGGTGCAGTTAGTTCGAAGCGTCCCCTGGGATCACGTGGGCCATGGAGAGCCAATCCTAGCAGGGCATTTTCATTCATAGATTTGACAGGAAGACCTGTCAAATCTATGAATAGAGATCGGCCCCAAAACCACACTAAAACTTCAAATAAATTGAAAAAAAAATCACATTTTTAAAATAACTATAAGTTAAATAAATTAACTACCTTAAACAAAAATTTAAATTTTTGAAAAAATTAATTATACTTTTTAACGGTGCTAAAAATAAACTTACCTTTCTTTAAAGTATCTAAAAAAGATAAACCTGTTGAAAAAATGTTTAAATTGTAATTAATTAACCACTTACCTTGTTAAAAACAGGCCTTGCACCTCCTTTTTAAATGTGCAGCTTCTCCATACTTACCTTCCCGGAGAAACCTGAAAAAAAACAAAGTTCGCTGCGTGCGCGCAGCTCTACCGCGCACGCGTTCAACTTCTGAACCCCTCCCTTCAGGGGAACGGAAGTTCCGGTTTCCCGCGCATGCGCAGTGCATGCAGGAAACCGGCACTTCAGGTGGCCTTACGGGTGAGTACACAGCGCGTACTCACCCGACAAGAGCCGAATTTCTGGCCCAATATTATGTCTTAATATATTTTGAGGATTTGCACTGCTTCTTAGTATTGTCTGGTACTAAAATGATAGGGTTGAAATTTGTCAGTTTTGAATTACGTGGCATGTTGGAGCTCCAGATGGCATACAGTCAATTCTCAGTGACTTGCGAATGACGATGAGCTAATTGATATGTTGATAGGGTGAGACGAAGTAAAGTGGGAGGAGGCTTGTGTGGAGCATAAAATCCGGCATAGACCTGTTGGGCCGAATGGCCTGTTTCTGTGCTGTAAAATTCTATGTATTCTGAGTATAGCCAGTAGTGACTAGTAGGCTTCAGAGCAAGACGCAGTCACAAGCTTTTCAGGTACTAGGGTGGCGCACAAATTGACCAACCCTGCTGGCTTAGATATTTTGATACCTTCTGTGCCTTCATAGGGTCACTACTACAATAAATCTGATTTTCCTGGCATGCCTTATTTGATCCTTTTCACCCTCTTGCTTGTTTAAAATCATGAAGGGTTTAGATGGAGTAAATAAAGAGAAACTGTTTCCAATGGCTGAAGGGTCGATAACCAAAGGGCACAGATTTAAGGTGATTGGCAAAAGAACCAGAGGCGACATGAGGAAAAACTATTTTACGCAGCGAGTGGTTAGGATTTGGAATGCACTGCCTGATAGGGTGGTGGATATAGATTCAATAGTAGCCTTCAAAAAGGAATTGGATAAATACTTGAAGGAAAAAAAATTGCAGGGATACGGGGAAAGAGCAGGGGAGTGGGACTAACTGGATTGCTCTTCGAATGAGCTGGCGCAGACTCGATGGGCCAAATGGCCTCCTTCCGTGCTGTGCTATTCTATGATTCTTGCGTGAAATCCTGTAGTAGGGGCACTTTGAAAACAATCCCCATATCTTGCCCTGGAATGGCCAGTAAAAACAGATTGCAGAGCTCCCTTGCCAATGGGCAATAACCCTGTTAGCCTTTCACTCTCATTTTAAATGGACAAACTTAGTGCTCGGTAGGAAACTCTGGAAATTGTGCTGTCTTGATTTGAATGGAGTTTCAATGTCTAACCAACTCTCATACATTGTGTGCAAGAGAGAGCAACAAGTGGAAACAGGGACAGAAAATTGTGCAGTACACAAAACAAGCAGGGAGCTAGCAAGTTTAGGACTTGCTATTTTCCAACCCCCACTTGCCCAGTTCCTTCTGGCGAAATCAGGTTTGTCAGCCAATAGTTTTACCCTCACAACATTAACTGTTGTAGGTGCATAGAAACTGATCGCGCAACATCTTTTCAATTAATCTTACTTCAACATATTTCTTTTACTACTCGCCTTACTCGAGCTACAGTCACGACTTCATAATTTGAATAATAGCATTTGATTGGTTGCTAAGTGTTCTTTATTGTCAATAGAAGTAGTTGAACATGATCAACGGCATCCAGTGATGCCCTAAGGGTCTTATAGTATCATGAGACGTTGCCAGGGGAGCTGAATAAACAGGGCAACACTTGATTTTAAAATGCCAAATGGTTAAAATCTGGACTAAAAGTAAAAAATCTTTAAGTTACAATTGAACAGTAATATAATGGTATAATTCCACAATGGGTTATAATTCAGGAATAGCGATTTGACTGGGACTCTACCCCATTTCGTGATCATTAATGATGAAATACAATCTTCATTTTCAAAAGGTTATTGCACATCAGTGATATTATCTTTCAATCTAAAGGGAAGTGATATATATTTAGGAGTTGAAGCTTGTTTCATTTTACCAATTATGTAAGCAGCACTCCAGACCAAACATAGGAACATAGTAACAGGAGTAGGCCATTCAGCCCCTCGAGCCTGTTCTGCCATTCAATGAGATCATGGCTGATCTGCGATCTAACTCCATCTACCCGCCTTTGGCCCATATCCCTTAATACCTTTGGTTAACAAAAATCTATCAATCTCAGATTTAAAATCAACAATTGATCTAGCATCAATTGCCATTTGCGGAAGAGAATTCCAAACTCCTACCACCCTTTGTGTGTAGAAGTGTTTCCTAATTTCACTCCTGAAAGGTCTGGCTCTAATTTTTAGACTATGCCCCCTTGTCCTAGAATCCCCAACGAATGGAAATAGTTTCTGTCTATCTACCCTATCTGTTCCCCTTAATATCTTGCAAACTTCAATCAAATCACCCCTTAACCTTCTAAATTCTAGGGAATAAAACCTTAGTTTGTGTAGCCCAATGATTCCCAAGTGTAACAGCACAGCCATACATAGAAACATAGAAGATAGGAGCAGGAGTAGGCCATTTGGTCCCTCGAGCCTGCTCCGCCATTCGATGAGATCATGGCTGATCATCCAAACTCAGTACCCTGTAGCTGCCTTCTCCCCATATCCCTTGATACCTTTAGCTTTAAGAAATATATCTAACTCATTCTTGAATATATTTAATGAATTGGCCTCAACTACCTTCTGTGGTAGAGAATTCCACAGGTTCACCACTCTCTGGGTGAAGAAATTCTTCCTCATTTCTGTCCTAAATGGCTTACCCCTTATCCTTAGATTATGACCCCTGGTTCTGGACTCTCCGACCATCGGGAACATTTTTCCTGCATCTAGTTTGTCCAGACCTGTCAGAATTTTATATGTTTCGATGAGATCCCCGCTCATTCTTCTATAGTCCAGTGAGTATAAGCTCAATCGACCCAATCTTTCCTCATATGAGATTCCTGCCATCCCAGGTATCAGCCTTGTGAATCTTCGCTGAACTCCTTCCATGGCAAGAACATCCTTCCTCAGATAAGGCGACCAAAACTGCACACAGTACTCAAGGTGTGGTCTCACCAAGGCCCTGTACAACTGCAGCAGGACATCCCTGTTCCTATACTCAAACCCTTTCGCTATGAAGGCCAACATATCATTTGCCTTCTTCAACACCTGCTGCACCTGCATGCTTACCTTCAGCAACTGGTGCACAAGGACACCCAGGTCTCGTTGCACTTCCCCTTCTCCCAATCTATTGCCATTCAGAAAATGGCCCAGAAATTAAACAGTGAGTGTTCCCGCGGGGGTAAGCTTCCCCGCGATATCTCACTCCGCGCCTACCTTTTTCCTCTGGGCCCACACGAACTTTAGTTTCAAGGCCAGTCCCACATGCAGCTGTGCAGTGTGTGCGTATCCCAGAGGCGCAATTAGTTTGTGCGAGCTCTGGGATCACGTGATTCAGTTAGAGCAAATGGCAGCACACCATCTTTCATTCATAGTTTTCACAGCAAGAGCTGTCAAAGCTATGAATCCTACACACCCCCAAAAGAACAGCTAAACCTCAATTAAATGTAAAAAAAAAGCCATCACATTAATAAAATAAGTATAGTTAAATAAATTAACCACTTTAAACAAAAAATTAAATTTTTGAAAAAATTAAAATCTTTTTAAAAGTTATAAAAATAAACTTACCTTTCTTTAAAGTCTCTAAAAAAGATAAACCTGTTGAAAAAATTTAAAATAATACTTAATTAACTACTTACCTTGTTAAAAGAGGGTCTTACGCCTCCTTTCTTCATGTGTAAAATCTTCCATGCTTACCTGCGCGTTCAAAGCTGCAAAAATAACTAAGTGCACTGCGTGCGCGCAGCCTGTAGCGCGCACGCGGTTCACTTAGGAACCGCCCCCTTTTGAATTCACGAAGTGCCGGTTTCCCGCGCATGCGCAGTGCATGCAGGAAACCGGCAATTGGAGACCTAAAACGTGAGAGTACACAGTGCGTACTCTCGCGTATTAGGTCTAATTTTCGGGCCAATAGTCTGCCTTTCTGTTTTTGACACCAAAGTAGATAACCTCGCATTTATCCACGTTATATTGGATCTGCCACGCTTCTGCCCACTCACCCAACCTGTCCAAATCATCCTGGAGTTTCTCAGTATCCTCCTTGGAGCACACACGCCCACCTAGCTTTGTGTCATCTGCAAACTTGGAGATATTACATTTAGTTCCCTTATCTAGATCATTAATGTATATTGTGAATAGCTGGGGTCCAAAGACCGAACCCTGCGGTACCCCACTAGTCACTGCCTGTCACTCGGAAAAAGACCCATTAATTCCTACTCTCTGCTTTCTGTCCGCCAATCAGTTCTCTATCCAAGTCAAAACCTTGCCCCCAATCCCATGTGCCTTAACTTTACACGCTAATCTCTTATGCGGGACCTTATCGAAAGCCTTTTGAAAGTCCAAATACACC
Source organism: Squalus acanthias (assembly GCA_030390025.1). Classification (NCBI taxonomy): domain Eukaryota; kingdom Metazoa; phylum Chordata; class Chondrichthyes; order Squaliformes; family Squalidae; genus Squalus; species Squalus acanthias. The sequence goes on from CM059427.1 coordinate 9,066,961, forward strand.
ACATCTACTGGTTCTCCCTTATCTATTTTCCCAGTTACATTCTCAAAAAATTCCAGTAGATTAGTCAAGCACGATTTACCTTTTGTAAATCCATGTTGACTTTGTCCGATCCTGTCACTGTTTTTCAAGTGCTCAGCTATTACATCCTTTACAATGGACTCTAGCATTTTCCCCACTACCGATGTCAGGCTTACCGGTCTATAATTCCACGCTTTCTCTCTACCACCCTTTTTGAATAGTGGGGTAACATTAGCTACCCTCCAATCCATGGGTACTGTTCCAGATTCCATCAAATGTTGGAAGATGATCAGCAATGCATCGACTATTTCTAGGGCCACTTCCTTAAGTACCCTAGGATGTAGATTATCAGGCCCTGGGGATTTATCGGCCTTCAATCCCGTCAATTTCCCTAACACCATTTCCCTGCAAATACTGATTTCTTTCAGTTCCTCCCTTTCCTCAGACCCTATGTTCTCCAACATCTCTGGGAGGTTATTTGTGTCCTCCTTTGTGAAGACAGAACCAAAATATGCATTTAATTGGTCTGCCATTTCTTTGTTCCCCATTATAACTTCCCCCGCTTCTGACTGCAAGGGTCCTACACTTGATTTCACTAATCTTTTTCTCTTCACATATCTATAAAAGCTCTTACAGTCAGTTTTTATGTTCCCTGCAAGCTTACTTTCATATTCTATTTTCCCCTTCTTAATTAATCCCTTTGTCCTCCTTTGTTGAATCCTAAACTGCTCCCAATCCTCAGGGTTACCGCCTTTTCTGGCCAATTTATATGCCCTCTCCTTGGATCTTATGCTATCCCTAATTTCCCTTGTTAGCCACGGTTGAGTCACCCTTTTTGTTTTATTCTTATGCCACACTGGGATGAACAAATTCTGTAGTTCATCCATGCAGTCTTTGAAAGTTTGCCATTGCCTATCCACCGTCAACCCTTTGAGTGACATTCCCCAATCAATCCTACCCAATTCGCGCCTCATACCATCGTAGTTTCCTTTATTTAAATTCAGGACCCTAGTCTCTGATTCAACTACTTCACTCTCCATCCTAATGAAGAATTCTATCATATTATGATCACTCTGACCCAAGGGGCCTCGTACAACAAGATTGCTAATTAATCCTTTCTCGTTGCATAATACCCAGTCTAAGATGGCCTGATCTCTGGTTGGTTCCTCGACATATTGTTCCAGAAAACCATCCCGTAAACATTCTAGGAATTTCTCCTCCACAGTATTTTTACTAATTTGGTTAGCCCAATCTGTATGTAAATTAAAGTCACCCATGATGACTGCTGTGCCCTTACTGCATGCTTCTCTAATTTCCCTTTTAATGCCGTCCCCAACCTCCGTATTACTGTTTGGAGGTCTATATACCACTCCCACTAACGTTTTCTGCCCCTTGTTATTTCTCAGTTCTACCCATGCAGATTCCGCATCATCAGAGCTAATATCCTTCCTCTCAATTGTGTTAATCCCCTCTTTAACCAGCAATGCTACCCCATCTCCCTTTCTTTTTTGCCTATCTTTCCTAAATATTGAATACCCCTGGATGTTGAGTTCCCTGCCTTGGTCACCCTGGAGCCATGTTTCTGTAATCCCAATCAAATTGTATTCATTTACCTCTATTTGCGCAGCTAATTCATCCACCTTGTTCCGAATGCTCCTTGCATTAAGACACAAAGCCTTCAGGCTTGTTTTTTTAACGCTCTCAGACCTATATGAATTATTATTTACTGTGACCATGTTTGATTTAAACCGTTGAGTTCTTTGCCTTCTACTTTTGTTTTTCTCCTTCCTGTCTTTTGCTTTTATCCTTGTTTCCCTTTCCTCTGTCTCCCTCCTCAGGTTCCCAACCCCCTGCCACTTTAGTTTAAACCCTCCCCAACAGCACTAGCAAACACTCCCCCTAGGACATCGGTCCCGGCCCTGCCCAGGTGCAGACCGTCCCGTTTGTACGGGTCCCACCTCCCCCAGAACCAGTTCCAATGTCCAAGGAATTTGAATCCCTCCCCCTTGCACCATTCCTCTAGCCACATATTCATTTGAAATATCCTCCTATTTCTACTCTGACTAGCACGTGGCACTGGTAGCAATCCTGAGATTACTACCTTTGAGGTCCTATTTTTTAATTTACCTCCTAACTCCCTGTATTCTGCTTTTAGGACCTCATCCCTTTTTTTACCTATATTGTTGATGCCTATGTGCACCACGACAACTGGCTGTTCGCCCTCTCCCTCCAAAATGTTCTGTAGCCGCTCCAAGACGTCCTTGACCCTTGCACCAGGGAGGCAACACACCATCCTGAGTCTCGTTTGCGGCCACAGAAACACCTATCTATTCCCCTTACAATTGAGTCCCCTATCACTATAGCTCTTCCACACTTTTTCCTCCCAGCCTGTGCAGCAGAGCCACCCATGGTGCCAGGAAGTTGGCTGCTGCTGCCTTCCCCTGATAAGTCATCCCCCCAACAGTATCCAAAGTGGTATATCTGTTTGAGAGGGGGATAGCCACAGGGGACGCTTGCACTACCTGCCTGCACCTCTTACTCTGCCTGGTGGTCATCCATTCACTTCCTGCCTGTACACCCTTTGCCTGCGGTGTGACCAACTCGCTAATGTTCTCAGCATCGCGAATGCTCCAATATGCATCCATCCGCAGCTCCAGCGCCGCAATGCGGTCTGCCAGTAGCTGCAGCTGGATACACTTCCCACACACATGGTCGTCAGGGACACAGGAAGCATCCCTGATTTCCCACTTATAGCAGGAGGAGCATATCACGGGGCGGAGCTCTCCTGCCATGACTTACCCTTTAATTAATTAATTAAAATTAAATTAAATGAATCCCACCAATTTCACTTCAATTAAATGATATACTCAAGGGCCCTTTCCCGACACTGGCCTCTGTAAAAAGCCCACGAAAGTGAGTTTAACTACTCACTGTGCTGCTGCTCTCTCCGCTCCCGACACTGGCCTCTGTAAAAAAGCCCGCGAAATAAACTTAAAAACTTAACAAAAACACTCACCTGCAACTCACCAATGAGCGCTCTCCCTCTAGTAATGGGCTATGAACTACTCAGCAGAAATACACTTAAAACTGAACAAAAAACTTAACAGAAAATACCCACCAGCTACTCACCAATCAGCTCCACTCTGGCCACCTCACTTCTGAATTCTGACATCACTACTATGCATGCCTGACCTAGTTGAAGGGTGTGCTAATATAAGAACATAAGAAATAGGAGCAGGAGTAGGCCAATCGGCCCCTCGAGCCTGCTCCGCCATTCAATAAGATCATGGCTGATCTGATCCTAACCTTAAATCTAAAGAACACAAGACGTAGGAGCAGGACTCGGCCACTCAGCCCCTGGGCCCGCTCCGCCACCCACAGGGCCCTGACCGATCCGAACTCAGCCTCATGTCCAATTTCCTGCCCGCTCCCCGTAACCCCTAATTCCCTTTACTTCTAGGAAACTGTCTATTTCTGTTTTAAATTTATTTAATGATGTAGCTTCCACAGCTTCCTGGGGCAGCAAATTCCACAGACCTACTACCCTCTGAGTGAAGAAGTTTCTCCTCATCTCAGTTTTGAAAGAGCAGCCCCTTATTCTAAGATTATGCCCCCTAGTTCTAGTTTCACCCATCCTTGGGAACATCCTTACCGCATCCACCCGATCAAGCCCCTTCACAATCTTATATGTTTCAATAAGATCGCCTCTCATTCTTCTGAACTCCAATGAGTAGAGTCCCAATCTACTCAACCTCTCCTCGTATGTCCACCCCCTCATCCCCGGGATTAACCGAGTGAACCTTCTTTGTACTGCCTCGAGAGCAAGTATGTCTTTTCTTAAGTATGGACACCAAAACTGTATGCAGTATTCCAGGTGCGGTCTCACCAATACCCAATATAACTGCAGCAATACCTCCCTGTATATAACAACTTTAGTGTCGCTGCAAAATGGTTTTCACTTCACAAACAAATGCTAAATCTGCAGTGTAAATCCAGGGTCAGAGCCCGACCTGACTCCAGAGAGAAGTAGTGTGAGACTCTAGGGAGAGGGTATTCTCACATTGCTTTGGTTTCCCATCAGATGGAGTGTAAATCCAGTGTGTTGTGAAACTGGGTTTAAAAAGTGCCTAAGGGGCTCTTCTCAGCAATTGATAAACCTATCTGGAATTAATTTAAATGTTTAGACAGTGAGGTTGCTGCTGCTCAACTCTCTAAAACAGTTGAATTTTAAGCATAGGGAGAGGAGCTCTGGGAATACATGTAACTATGTATGCAGAAAGCTTTCTCCTAGGGAGCAGAATTGGAATTCAGCCAGGCAATGTAAATGGGGTATTGCCGAGCTGAAATATATACTGTAGCTATTGGCAGCTACAGTGTAAATAAGTTAGATGTTGAGCAGACCATTCGATGAACTTGAAAAGATCTCAATTTTCTAACTGAATTAAAGCGTTATATCAAGTGTTTATTCTAGAAAGAAAAAGTGCTCTGCCTGAGGAATAAGTGTATTTTTTGACTGTAACCTTTTCTACATTGTGCCATTCCCAAGTGACACATTTGTTTGTCCTCGCGTTACTAGTGTAGTTATACTGCACATCTTGGATCATTGTGCAGGATGGAACTGGCTTGCATCCTTGTTTTTTTTTTATAAAGAGTTGTTTTTAGTTTGGTTGCTGGAGATACTGAAAGTGAATGAAGGGCCTGCACTTATTTTCACATTAAGTTAAGAGCCTATGAGCACCACCAGTGCATATAGGCTAGCATGAATAGTCAGGTGCAACGTTCTCATAGCAGATTCACAATGCACGCATATAAATGAAGTTTTTTTTGAAGTTAGGGTATAAAAACCACTACTTTTCCTTGTTTTTCCTTTCGATTCTGATGTTGAGATGTCTTGTCCCACCTGTGGCCCAAAAGGACCAGCAGATGACAGCTAATGCTGCTCTTCAGCAGACTGTTAGAAGGAATTTGACAAGTGATAACTCTCTCCGCTTTAACCTCCTCTCACATCCCACATGCTCCCACCCCTACACCTCCATGGGAGGTGACAAGCAGAGGTCAGCAGCCTCCTCCAAACAACACAACTGAGATGGGAAACTCAGTGGCACTCCAATGCACTGCACCATCATGCCACCCATTGGAGTCAAAATGGTATTACTAGTACTCATACTGTAGATGTGTCCAATCAGTCAGGTGAATATCGCCCTCAGTTTTTAATATCTTACCCCTCCTTTCCAAAAAGGAATGAATAAAGCACAATTATCAGTCACACCTTTCTAGACTTTTCCCAATCTATGCCATATCTATTAACTTGTTTTTCAAAACAAACAAAACTATTTGTCACTTCAGCAACTGGAAGCCAATGAGTTAATGAAACTCATTTGTTCTCTGCAGTGCACAGGCTCTGTGGCTCCATTAGTACTGCTTGCATCTCATCAATTCTGTACAGTTCCATGAGCAGCATGCTAAAATATACCAGGAATAGACTCACTTCCTTTCCTGTCTTTCTGTTTTCATCAACATATACTACTATGATCAGTGTTCCTCTGTACTTTCTAAATGTTCTTCCTCCTCCCTACTTACCAAATGTGTTGAAATCAACACTCATCACACAAACCCGTACCCTAACTTCTCCATTAATGCACAGTGGTTTCAATTTATGATTTTCATGTTTGTTTGCTCACGATTAAACTCTTACCTCCCTGTCTTTCCTTCAACCTTCAGGCGTTTAATACCCAAGTTAGGCAACAACTTGTCAGTACTTCCTGATTTACCTTTCCTGTTTCTTTTCAACCATCGTAGTATCTTGCATTATGGGCCTTCATCTTGGTTTCTTAAATAAAATGAGTAGCATGAAATTGACTACAAAGTACTGACATTTGAAATGTACTGTCCATTTCCCAGACTTAACTGAACCCAGGCTACTTTGTGCAAATCCTATACGTTAAATAAAAACCATAAAATATTCTGGAATCGCAGAAGTTACTGGAAAACATTACTGTACAGGAATACATTCAGTGTAACACTTCTCCTACCAGGAAGGAGAAAGCATCCTTTTAATTCCTTCCCTGAAACCTTATGGATGTCCAACATCTCTGATCTGACGGTTGTCAGAGAGCCATTCAGCTGACATTAGCCACAGGTTCCATCACCGAGAGGTCCATTGAACTAATAGTGATCACCGGTCTTTTGGGACTTTAAAGCCAATCTTAAGCCATCAGTTGTCTTGAACTTCAATACCAGCTGAGTTTTCAGAATTTGAAGATGATTAATTGCTCCAGACTGGAATCCAGGAGAAAAAGTGATGCTTATCACTGCTGAGTAAGTGGACTCGTCAACGGGCCTGTGGTCATGTCAGCCGAATGACTCTCTTCTCCTTTTTCTTGCTGAAAATGTTGGTTCTTCGTAAGCTGAGAGACTGTTTTAAACGATACCTAAAGATGAGGTCATTCAAAGTAAAGATTCTGCAACAACTTTACTAAAATCTTTCTGCATTGAAAATACTCCACCTCACAATATTTTTCTCCTTCAAAAAAAAAAGCACTATCTGGCTAATTAAGAAATCTCAACTACTGAATTTTTAAAGAAGGCTTTGGTTGAGGGATAAATATTGGCCAAGGCACTGGGAGAACTTCCCTGCTCTTCTTTGAAGAGTGCCATGAGATCTTTTACGTCCACCTGAGAAGGTAGATGGGGCATCAGTTAAAAGACATTAAACAGATGGCCCTTTCAGCAGTGCAGCACTGAGGTGTCAGCCTAGATTGTTTGCTCAGGTCTCTGGAGTGGGCCTTGAACCCACGTCCTTCTGCTTCAGAGGCAAAAGTATTACCAATAAGCCGAGGCTTACACAGAAATCACAAGGGATTCCTCATTTTTTTTTACGTTCTACGCTTCTCTCCTGAATGTAGGGCTACAATTCCATGGGAGCTGGTCTGATACTTTATAAAAATGGCCACTCTTTATGTGTGAGCTCAGAGAGTGAGGGCTGGATTTTGATCCTGGGGACGTGATGGAGGCGGGACTCCCACTTTTTGGGTTGTAGTCCCGCCTCCATCGAGATGTGGCCAACCCACTGCATTTTCACTTGATTGACCTTGTTGAGCCCGCCCAGTGGGCTCAGCAGGCCAATTAAGGGCCACCCGGCAACAGGTGACATCACAGATTGATATTTCATCTGTCAAGAGCTTTTGAAAGATGAAATATCAGCGTTTGACAGCTCTGTGAACCTGTCAAACACTGACAATTTGTCTTCTAACTTGAGTCCTTCCTCTCAGGCTGAGTTAGAAATCATTCCAGCACAGAAAGCAGAAGGCTGCAGTTTTTGACAGCACCATGGCCATTGTGCTTTCTGTGCCGGTGAGATTTCTGACTCCCGAGACCTGAAGGGCTGACACCTGCAGGAGGAAGTTAAGGTAAGTAAAACTTTTTCCCACACTTTGCACTTACCTTACACACTTACCTCTGCACACATGCACCCATCACTCACCTGCCCACCGGACATATCGACCCCTCCAACCCCTGCAGACCCACGGTCCGCCTCGCTAACTTGGCGTGGTTGGCACCTGTCGGGAAGCCCACATTTCAGCTTTTAAAATAGGGATTAGGCAAAAAACTGTTAACAGGCAGTTAATTGTCACTAATCCCCTTCCCGCCTCGGGGAGGCGGGTCCCAGCACAGGTCGGGTACCCGCCTCCAGCGAAACTGGCATGGAGGCGGGTTGGAGGCGGGATGGGGTCGGGACCACCGAATTTGCAACTTTAACCCCCCCCCCCCCCCCACCCCCGCCTCCAAACCCGACTCCACGGGTCAATGAAAATCCAGCCCTGAGGATTAGTAGGGTGTTCAACTGTGAGAGGACATCACAGCCAAGCCTAACCTTGACCTCATATGATGCATACACACGTGCACTTTCTAGCAGGAGTCACCTGGTAATCGCTGGAACATGAACCTTGGCTGATTGTTTCCTCCCCCCCCCCCACCGCCCCTTCACATCGTGCAGCACTGCTGTCCTTGATGCACCCTTACCACCATGCTAGCTGAGATTAGCTTCTTAGCACAGTTCACAGATCGACCCTGGGATGTTCCTGGTCATTGTGTGGTTCACAACGACAATCGAAACTTTCAGATTCTAACTCTGCAGCGCATTCAGTACTTTTTACTGCAATCCTTACAAAATTCAAATTAGCGACCTAGCAGGGATGAGAAACTTTTCTGTGCTGTGAACAACCATTCCACCCAGCCACTCGCAGCCAAACATGATACAGACGGCACGCAATCAGTCAGTTCTAAAATTAATAATGCTGTTATTTAATTTAAAAACGAATCAATAAGCTTTTCACAAGTTGACATGATCGACTTAAGGTGGGTTCCTGGCATATTTGATCTCATCCTTCCAAAGTACCAATCTTATCATCACCCCATTATAGTATGTAGCTGTTTCTCAAAGAGGTCCAGTGCTTTGGCCTCAACCATCCTCCCTGGCAACCCATTCTAGCCATGATTCCCTGATGCCAGGTTCCCGATCTCAGGCATGCTGTCTGCACCTTACACACCTGCTGGACAGGGCAGAACTGGCATAAGTTCCAGAGCACCTGGCCTGTCTGCTGTTTCACCCTGAAATGACGTGATACAGGAAGACCTTATAAAGGGACAAAGAAATTTACGAATACAAACTATGAAAATTATGATTTCTAAATAAATTCTTTTAGTGTGTTATATTTATGCCAAACTCACAACTTTTTAACCTTGATCCTTAATCCCAATTAATTTATATATCCTTATCGAAGCGCCGTCTGTAAAAAGAACTTAATTTAGACACAAGATACAAGAGAAGGTTATGGGGAGATTTAATGTTCAAAATGATGAAGGGTTTGATAGAGTAATCGGGAGAAACTGTTTCCACTGGCCGGAGGGTCAGTAACCAGAGGACACAGATTTAAGATAATTGGGAAAAGAACCAGAGAGGAGATGAACAGAATCTTTTTTACGCAGCACTTTGTTGTGATCTGGAACGCGCTGCCTGAAAGGGTGGTGGAAGCAGATTCAACATTAGCTTTCAAAAGGGAATTGGATATATTTTGTTTTATATTTGTTCATGGAATGTGGGCATTGCTGGCAAGACCAGCATTTATTGCCCATCCCTAATTGCCCTTGAGAAGGTGGTGGTGAGCCGCCTTCTTGAACTACTGCAGTCCGTGTGGTGAAGGTACTCCCACAGTGCTGTTAGGGAGGGAGCTCCAGGATTTTTACCCAGTGATGATGGAGGAATGACGATATATTTCCAAATCAGGATGGTGTGTGACTTGGAGGGGAACTTGGAGGTGATGATGTTCCCATGCGTCAGCTGCCCTTGTCCTTCTAGGTGGTAGAGGTCGCGGGTTTGGGAGGTGCTGTCGAAGAAGCCTTGCCGAGTTGCTGCAGTGCATCTTGTAGATGGTACACATTGCAGCCGGTGGTGGAGGGAGTGAATGTTTAAGGTGGAAGATGGGGTGCCAATCAAGCGGGCTGCTTTGTCCTGGATGGTGTCGAGGTTCTTGAGTGTTGTTGGAGCTGAACTCATCCAAACAATTGGAGAGTATTCCATCATACTCCTGACTTGTGCCTTGTAGATGGTGGAAAGGCTTTGGGGAGTCAGGAGGTGAGACACTCGCCAGAGAATACCTAGCCTCTGACCTGCTCTTGTAGCCATAGTATTTATGTGGCTGGTCCAGTTAAGTTTCAGGTCAATGCTGACCCCCAGGATGTTGATGTCGGGATTCAGTGATGGTTATGCCGTTGAATGTCAAGGGGCAGTGGTTAGACTCTCTCTTGTTGGAGATAGTCATTGCCTGGCACCTGTGTGGCGTGAATGTTACCTGCCACTTATCAGCCCAAGCCTGAATGTTGTCCAGGTCTTGTTGCATGTGGGCATTGACTGCTTCATTATCTGAGGAGTTGCAAATGGAACTGACACTCATCAGCAAGCATCCCCATTTCTGACCTTATGTTGGAGGGAAGGTCATTGATGAAGCAGCTGAAGATGGTTGGGCCTAGGACACTGCCCTGAGGAACTCCTGCAGCGATGTCCTGGGGTTGAAATGATTGGCCTCCAGCAACCACAACCATCTTCCTATGACTCCAGCCAGTGGAGTTTTCCCCTGATTCCCATTGCCTTCAATTTTACTAGGGCTCCTTGATGCCACACTCGATCAAATGCTGCCTTGATGTCAAGGGCAGTCACTCTCACCTCACCTCTGGAATTCAGCTCCTTTGTCCACGTTTGGTCCTGGCGTAACCCAAACTGAGCATCGGTGAGCAGGTTATTGATGAGTAAGTGTCGCTTGATAGCACTGTCGACGACACCTTCCATCACACTGCTGATGATTGAGAGTAGACTGATGAGGCGGTAATTGGCCGGATTGGATTTGTTCTGCTTTGTGTGGATAGGACATACTTGGGCAGTTTTCCACATTGTCGGGTAGATGCCCGTGTTTGTAGCTGTACTGAAACTGCTTGGCTAGAGGCGCGGCTAGTTCTGGAGAACAAGTCTTCAGCACGACAGCCGGGATCATAGCCTTTGCTGTATCCAGTGCACTCAGCCGTTTCTTGATATCACGTGTAGTGCAGTGAATCGAATTGGCTGAAGACTGGCTTCTGTGATGGTGGGGACCTCAGAAGGAGGCCGAGATGGATCATCCACTCAGCACTTCTGGCTGAAAACAGTTCAGCCTTGTCTTTTGCACTCGTGTGCTGGGCTCCACCATCATTGAGGATGGGGATGTTCATGGGGCCTCCTCCTCCCGTTAGCTGTTTCATTGTCCACCACCATTCACAGCTGGATATGGCAGGACTTTGATCTGATCCGTTGGTTGTGGGAGCGCTTAGCTCTGTCATGCTGCTTAGCATGCATATAGTCCTATGTTGTAGCGTCACCAGGTTGGCACTCATTTTTAGGTACACCTGGTGCTGCACCTGGCATGCTCTTCTATGAACCAGGGCTGGTCCTCTGGCAATGGTAGAGTGAGGAATATGCCAAGCCCTGAGGTTACAGATTGTGGTGGAATACAATTCTGCTGCTGATGGCCCACAGCACCTCATGGATGCCCAGTTTTGAGCTGCTAGATTCTGTTCTGAATCTATCCCATTTAGCACGGTGGTAGTCCTCTCACCATCTGCCGCAGGCCCTGTCCTTCAGGACTCAACCAGCTCGGTCAGTAGTGGTGCTACTGAGCCACTTTTGGTGATGGACATTGAAGTCCCCATTGTGTCCTTGCTACCCTCAGTGCTTCTTCCAAGTGGTTTTCAACATGGAGGAGTATTGATTCATCATCTGATGCAGGGCAGGGCGGTAGGTGGTAATCAGCAGGAGGTTTCCTTGTTCATGCTTGACCTCAAGCTATGAGACTTCATGGGGTCCGGAGTCAATATTGAGGACTCCCAGGGCCACTCCCTCCTGACTGTATACCACTGTGCCCACCACCTCTGATGAGTCAGGACATACATACCCAAGGCATCTGCCACATTCAACCCCTTGTGACCCCACCTCATTGTCTTTGATGTAATGTTTTCCTGACTGACCTGTTTGGACACCATCCACACCTTTGATTGCCGTGATTATCTCTCTGCCGAGGTGTGATAAAGATTAACTGTAATCATCTGGCAGTGTTCTCTGACTATATATGCTGTGCCTATATGCATCTCTTCACTTCACCTGATGAAGGAGCAGCGCTCCGAAAGCTTGTGATTTCAAATAAAGCTGTTGGACTATAACCTGGTGTTGTGCGACTTCTCACATTTACATACCCAAGGATGGTGATGGAGGAGTCTGGGATGTTGGCTGAAAGAAGGATTCTGTGAGTATGACTATTACTATACTTCTTTGTAGTGGTTTGGTACAAATGAGTGGCTTGCTAGGCCATTGCTGTGGGTCTGGAGTCACATATAAGCCAGACCAGGTAAGGACGGCAAATTTCCTTCCCTAAAGGGCATTAGTGAACCAGATGGGTTTTTAACAACAATCCGGTAATTTCATGGTCACCATTACTGATACCAGCTTTTTATTCCAGATTTATTTAATTAACTGAATATAAATTCCCCAGCTGCCGTGGTGGGATTTGAACTCACGTCTCTGGATCATTAGTCCAGGCCTCTGGATTACTGGTCCAATAACATAACCTCTATGCCAGGTTCTCACATGTATACTTGAAAAGGAAAAATTTGCAGGGCTGTGGGGAAAGAGCAGGGGAGTGGGACTAATTGGATCGCTCTTTAAAAGAGCTGTCACAAGCACGATGAGCCGAATGGCCTCCTTCTGTGCTGTACGATTTAAAGTATGATGCATACATTGGACTTTATGGTAAATAGCTACCAGTTGCAAATCTCTATTTAGATGCATATAACTCCATACACATTGGAAAATATATTTTTTTGTTAACTAATCTTTGTGATCTAGTTTAATATTTTGCTTTTACATGGTATCAATTCGTATAATCTAAATTTTGGATCATATTGCCTAGTTTAACAATAATCATGCTCCTGTTACCATTATTTAAAGTTCTATGACCTAAATTTTTTAAGACGTCAGAAAGTCAGCTCTTTTTTTGATTGTTTTTCTTCTTTCCTGATGAGCTATATTTATTTTTCAGCATGGTTCAGAGGTTGTCAAACAGAACAAAAATAGTTAATTTGCAAGTTTCTGATTTATAGACATGTTCCAACAATGTCCAGCAATTTCAAGTCTTGGAAGTTTTCCCAGTGGGCTTCCAACTAACTGAAAATCACACATCAAATCCACTTAGAATTCCAAAAGGCTCCTTTTAAGGTACCTGCTGTATTAAGCCTGGAAATTGCTTTGGAACTTGAACCCTAGAGGGAAAAAGCCGGAAGATGAAAAACTTACATACCCAGCCAAATAGTAAGAGGTTTGAGTGTTAGGGAAGGCTGGACAGATCTGATTGTCCATTCAAATTGGGAGAAGAAGCAAAATATATATTCATTTTTTTTTGGTTGGGGGTGGAGACAAGAGTAGAATTTATTGGAATGTGCAGTATTTTGTACAGATTCAGATTAATTCATTCATCTTTGCTAAACTCATGGTTATTGCAGGGTGGAATACTTTTATTGCAAAGTACTTAAACAAGGTATTTTCCTCTAGTTATTAATTTTAACAAAAAAATAATGTAAGTAAACAGGTGTGAAAAACCAGGAGACAGCAGTAACTCCATGTCTGTTATTATCATTACCCGAGTAGAAATGGATGAAAGGCGGGCGGGGGGGGGGTGCGGGTGGGGGAGAGAAATGCTTCTTGGGATGTATGAGTTCTGGAGGACGAGTGGAACAGAACAGAATCAGTGGCCATGGGAAGGAGGCACATAGCAGCATTCAGCAGTATGGGAGCGGAATCCAGAGTAGGATGGGAACCAGCAGGAATGGATCCGAGCTCGCTCAGTGTACAATTGAAAAGTCCAAGTGGAGGAGCAGAAAACTGAGCCTGCAACAGCAGGCCAGAAATTAGAATAGAGGCAGTCCAGCAGAGAATACAGTCACAGTAGCAAGTGGCAGTCAAGGTTGGGGGGTTGCAGTAAAGCCAGCGGAGAAATTAAATTTGGCCCAGGACAAAGCAGATTTCTGTCCTGGACAACATGACAGTATAGCTGAGAACCAACTGAAATACACTCCTGAAGCCCAGCAGAAGGTGGGGGATGGGCGCTGTAGGCTGGAACAGATTACCGTAAATCTAAAGCGTTTGAGTGGCAGAGAAGAGTCATGGCAACCAAGGCATACACTGTAATCCAGCAGAGCAGCACAGTCCTGGTGACAGCGGAGTCCAGGAAATCAAATGTGAACAGAGCCCAGCTGTCAAAAAAGGTACAGGGAAATATGTAGTACATAGGCAGAGGATGAGCAATATGCTCTTAAGAGGTAACTTTAATTTGTTGCTTGAACTTCTAAATTGAGCTAAAATGTACCCACTATTAGGAGCCGAGAGTCTTAAGCAGTGGAGGAGAGGAGATTGTGGGGAGAAGGAGAAAGATGGCAATGGATGAAGTTGCGAAGGAGAAGAGCTTGGTAAGGAGCTGCGAGTCTAGGAGTCATCTTCCTTAATGATCAATTGTAACATGGTCTCACACTTTTGACAACCACCTACCAGTGTATCTTGACAAAGGTATGTCTGACAGATGTGCAGGACATTGTGTCGGAGAGGACTTTTGCTTCGGGATGCTGGATTAGCTCAAGTTTATGAAGCTTGTCAAGGAAGGAGGGAGATTGCAAGGAGAGCATTTGAGAAACTGAGCCATAGGTGTGAAGGTGTGAATTAGGGTTTCCTAATTAATCGATGCTGAGTGAGAGGTAGAGGCTCAAGCAGACAATGCCCTAGGGGGAGAAGAATACAGTCTTGGCAAGGAACTAGTTAAGAAGTAAAACACTCAAATCAAATTTGAGCAGAACAGCCAAGTTGCACACCATTGGATTCAACATGAGCAGGCAACCAAGAGGATGATGGAGTCAAGGCCCAAATATACATGGAGATGCCTGTAAGAGTTGAAGAGGATCGTTTTGTTGACATTGGGTTGAAGGAAATGCTTACTTGTACGGGACTTAATGAAACAAAGATAGACGGATAGTACAGCAACAGCCTTAAAGTCAGTTGTTGTGAGTTGATTGTCATGAGGAAGCTGACACAGTGCTTTAGCAGTATGTCAATGAGGGGTAGCATGTAAATGATGAATAGAAGGGATGAAGGATGGCACTCTGAGCACACTGGAGTTGATTATAGATGCAGAGGGTTATAAATGCAGAGGATGAGAAACCATTTGTAAAAATAATTTTGCTTAGGTGGGGACAGACAGGAGTGAAAACACAAGAGGCTGATGCTGTGAAGATAAATTATAAAAAAAGAGAGAAGAATGCAGTGATCAAGAAAGAGAACAAGAGAGAGGGACTAGTGGTTTTTCTTGTGGCGGTCAAGCCAGATCTGATGGTGAACAGCTGGGCTGGTCATACATTAAGTGTGCTGTCGTCTGTGGGCCATAAACTTGAGTCCAATAAAGCAGTTGTTGTACTGAGGCCACAATAGGGGCGGGAGACGTTCTGGGATTTGGTGGGGGGTGAAAGCATCAAAAATGGAAGAACGACAGTTGCGGAGGCATTGAGGGTGACCAAGGGAGGTATGGGTTAGAGAAGGGACTTGTGTAGTTTTTTTTCGCAGAGGAAAAAAGATAAGGTGGAAGAGTTAGAGTGAGCAGGGGAATGTGTGAAAGAAAAACAAGGAAGTGGTTGAAAATGGCCGTGTCATGATCAAGCTCCTCAAGATGGCAGGGCTCTGTGTAGTAGTGATGGGATGGTCATATGTACGAGTGGAGGTGTTTATGCAGAAGCTGAGGTTAAGAAAGGTAAGGAGCACAGAGATATCATAGAAGAAAGGACAGAGTATGTTCAGGTGTGTTATTGCCGAGGAAGATGGAGGCAAAAAACTGAGTGAGGACAGAAGGGAGAAGAATTCAGTAAGGAAAGTCTAGCGGAAAGTGTTGGGAGGCAATAGAAGTTATGGATCTTGAAGGAGAAGTGGCAAGGGTGGTGGGGATTTAGGCATTCAAACGAGTGCTGAAAGATTATTAAATATTAAATAGCTAATTTACCTTTCCATTTCCAGTTCTGACACATGAAACATTAACCTACTTTTTTTTTTACAAATGCTGATAGGCCTGCTGTATATTTCCAGCATTTTTTATTTTTATTTTAGAAAGTGTTGTTGTTCAACCTTTGAAGTGTTCATGAATTCATACTTTTCAATTATTTTCCAGGAGTAGACTTACATGTGACCTTATTAATGCCTTTTCTTTTGGATCACGTCCTAAGATGGTGCTGCCTGAGTTCAAAGTGACAGCCCATAATTCACTATTAAATATGACTGTTGTAAATAAAATAACTTTGGTGCCAATGGACATTGCTGTGTTGGATGAGACAACATGTCACCTCTCACAGCATGATCATCCTTCGCTGTCAGTGTGCCTTACCAGATCCCCATTGTCCACACGCCGAGTCTCTCTTTCCTTCATTAGGCTGTAGACAGTGAGTAGCGACGCAATTGCTCTGGTGATCTGCACATTTGTCCAGCAAGAATATCCAGGGGCTTGGAGGAGCACGTGATTTTCCTGCTCCAAAAGTCTCAATTAGGAAAATGCTGCCGTAGCAGAAAGAGTGATTTGCCACTACCATTACCCACAGTTGCAGTCAGATCTTTCACTGAAAGAATATTCCTTTAAAACAAATGGCAATTAACATTGAATCTGTAAGTGCTGTGAAAGAGGCTGCATCTCCAAGTTTAAAGAGTACTGTACCTTAGGCAGCAGGATTCACTCCACATCACCTTCACATTATATATAACAATCCACTGGGTGAAGGGCCATTATATATAACAATCCACTGGGTGAAGGGCCATTATATTTAACAATCCAATGGGTGAAGGGCCATTATATATAACAATCCATTGGGCGAAGGGCCATTATATATAACAATCCACTGGGTGAAGGGCCATTATATATAACAATCCACTGGGTGATGGGCCATTATATATAACAATCCATTGGGTGAAGGACCATTATATATAACAATCCACTGGGTGATGGGCCATTATATATAACAATCCATTGGGTGAAGGACCATTATATATAACAATCCACTGGGTGATGGACCATTATATATAACAATCCATTGGGTGAAGGACCATTATATATAACAATCCACTGGGTGATGGGCCATTATATATAACAATCCATTGGGTGAAGGGCCATTATATATAACAATCCACTGGGTGATGGGCGATTATATATAACAATCCATTGGGTGAAGGGCTATTATAAATAACAATCCACTGGGTGATGGGCCATTATATATAACAATCCACTGGGTGATGGACCATTATATATAACAATCCACTGGGTGATGGGCCATTATATATAACAATCCACTGGGTGATGGGCCATTATATATAACAATCCACTGGGTGATGGACCATTATATATAACAATCCACTGGGTGATGGGCCATTATATATAACAATCCACTGGGTGATGGGCCATTATATATAACAATCCACTGGGTGATGGGCCATTATATATAACAATCCACTGGGTGATGGGCCATTATATATAACAATCCACTGGGCGAAGGGCCATTATATACAACAATCCACTGGGTGATGGACCATTATATATAACAATCCACTGGGTGAAGGGCCATTATATACAACAATCCACTGGGTGATGGACCATTATATATAACAATCCACTGGGTGATGGGCCATTATATATAACAATCCACTGGGTGAAGGGCCATTATATACAACAATCCACTGGGTGATGGACCATTATATATAACAATCCACTGGGTGATGGGCCATTATATATAACAATCCACTGGGTGATGGGCCATTATATATAACAATCCACTGGGTGATGGGCCATTATATATAACAATCCACTGGGCGAAGGGCCATTATATACAACAATCCACTGGGTGATGGACCATTATATATAACAATCCACTGGGTGAAGGGCCATTATATACAACAATCCACTGGGTGATGGGCCATTATATATAACAATCCACTGGGTGATGGGCCATTATATATAACAATCCACTGGGTGATGGGCCATTATATATAACAATCCACTGGGCGAAGGGCCATTATATACAACAATCCACTGGGTGATGGACCATTATATATAACAATCCACTGGGCGAAGGGCCATTATATATAACAATCCACTGGGTGAAGGGCCATTATATACAACAATCCACTGGGTGATGGACCATTATATATAACAATCCACTGGGTGAAGGGCCATTATATACAACAATCCACTGGGTGATGGACCATTATATATAACAATCCATTGGGTGATGGGCCATTATATATAACAATCCACTGGGTGAAGGGCCATTATATACAACAATCCACTGGGTGATGGGCCATTATATATAACAATCCATTGGGTGATGGGCCATTATATATAACAATCCATTGGGTGAAGGACCATTATATATAACAATCCACTGGGTGATAGGCCATTATATATAACAATCCACTGGGTGATGGGCCATTATATATAACAATCCACTGGGTGATGGGCCATTATATATAACAATCCATTGGGTGATGGACCATTATATATAACAATCCACTGGGTGATGGGCCATTATATATAACAATCCACTGGGTGATGGGCCATTATATATAACAATCCACTGGGTGATGGGCCATTATATATAACAATCCATTGGGTGATGGACCATTATATATAACAATCCATTGGGTGATGGACCATTATATATAACAATCCACTGGGTGATGGGCCATTATACATAACAATCCACTGGGTGAAGGACCATTATATATAACAATCCATTGGGTGATGGGCCATTATATATAACAATCCATTGGGTGATGGGCCATTATATATAACAATCCACTGGGTGATGGGCCATTATATATAACAATCCACTGGGTGATGGGCCATTATATATAACAATCCATTGGGTGATGGACCATTATATATAACAATCCACTGGGTGATGGGCCATTATATATAACAATCCACTGGGTGATGGGCCATTATATATAACAATCCACTGGGTGATGGGCCATTATATATAACAATCCATTGGGTGATGGACCATTATATATAACAATCCATTGGGTGATGGGCCATTATACATAACAATCCACTGGGTGAAGGACCATTATATATAACAATCCATTGGGTGATGGGCCATTATATATAACAATCCACTGGGTGATGGACCATTATATATAACAATCCACTGGGTGATGGGCCATTATATATAACAATCCACTGGGTGAAGGGCCATTATATATAACAATCCATTGGGTGATGGGCCATTATATATAACAATCCACTGGGTGATGGACCATTATATATAACAATCCACTGGGTGATGGGCCATTATATATAACAATCCACTGGGTGAAGGGCCATTATATATAACAATCCATTGGGTGATGGGCCATTATATATAACAATCCATTGGGTGATGGACCATTATATATAACAATCCACTGGGTGATGGGCCATTATATATAACAATCCACTGGGTGATGGGCCATTATATATAAAAATCCATTGGGTGATGGGCCATTATATATAACAATCCATTGGGTGAAGGACCATTATATATAAAAATCCATTGGGTGATGGGCCATTATAGAAAACAATCCACTGGGTGATGGGCCATTATAGAAAACAATCCACTGGGTGATGGGCCATTATATATAACAATCCACTGGGTGATGGGCCATTATATATAACAATCCATTGGGTGATGGACCATTATATATAACAATCCATTGGGTGATGGGCCATTATACATAACAATCCACTGGGTGAAGGACCATTATATATAACAATCCATTGGGTGATGGGCCATTATATATAACAATCCACTGGGTGATGGACCATTATATATAACAATCCACTGGGTGATGGGCCATTATATATAACAATCCACTGGGTGAAGGGCCATTATATATAACAATCCATTGGGTGATGGGCCATTATATATAACAATCCACTGGGTGATGGACCATTATATATAACAATCCACTGGGTGATGGGCCATTATATATAACAATCCACTGGGTGAAGGGCCATTATATATAACAATCCATTGGGTGATGGGCCATTATATATAACAATCCATTGGGTGATGGACCATTATATATAACAATCCACTGGGTGATGGGCCATTATATATAACAATCCACTGGGTGATGGGCCATTATATATAAAAATCCATTGGGTGATGGGCCATTATATATAACAATCCATTGGGTGAAGGACCATTATACATAAAAATCCATTGGGTGATGGGCCATTATAGAAAACAATCCACTGGGTGATGGGCCATTATAGAAAACAATCCACTGGGTGATGGGCCATTATATATAAAAATCCATTGGGTGATGGGCCATTATATATAACAATCCATTGGGTGAAGGACCATTATATATAACAATCCACTGGGTGATGGGCCATTATAGAAAACAATCCACTGGGTGATGGGCCATTATAGAAAACAATCCACTGGGTGATGGACCATTATACATAACAATCCACTGGGTGATGGGCCATTATAGAAAACAATTCACTGGGTGATGGACCATTATACATAACAATCCACTGGGTGATGGGCCATTATACATAACAATCCACTGGGTGATGGGCCATTATATATAACAATCCACTGGGTGATGGACCATTATACATAAGGGCAACACGGTGGCATAGTGGTTAGCACTGGTGCCTCACAGCGCCAGAGACCCGGGTTCGAATCTGACCTCGGGTGACTGTCTGTGTGGAGTTTGCACATTCTCCCCGTGTCTGCGTGGGTTTCCTCCGGGTGCTCCGGTTTCCTCCCACAGTCCAAAAATGTGTGGGTTAGGTTGATTTGGCTATGATAAATTGACCCTTAGTGTTAGGGGGGATTAAATATGTGGGGTTATGGGGATAGGATGGGATATGTTAGGGGGAATTAAATACAGGGGTAGGGTGGGATATGTGTACTGTGGGGATTAAAG
Source organism: Squalus acanthias (assembly GCA_030390025.1). Lineage (NCBI taxonomy): Eukaryota > Metazoa > Chordata > Chondrichthyes > Squaliformes > Squalidae > Squalus > Squalus acanthias. The sequence goes on from CM059427.1 coordinate 9,087,554, forward strand.
CAGGGACAGGGTACTGGATGATCAGCCATGATCGTATTCACTAACAGATGCATGCTTTTCTCCTGTAACCTGTGACCCACCTCATTGTCTTAGCTGTACTCTGATGTGTCTTTGATGTAATGCCTTCCTAACAGATTGTATCTCTGCAGACAAATTGTTCTATGTGTATATATACTGCCGATTTGTATTCCCTCACTGTACTTGTACCTGAAGAAGGAGCAGCGCTCCGAAAGCTCGTAATTTTAAATAAAACTGTTGGACTATAACCTGGTGTTGTGCGACTTCTCATTTTTCTCCTGTAAGGTCATGTTTTTGTTCAGATTTGTTGTGGCTGAATTCAGAGTGAGGTTCGTAGCTGAATGCTCACAGTTCTGAGCTCCTCCAAGCTCCCTGGAGAATCTCCCTGACATAGGATGGGTCATCAAAGCAACAGCCCCCTCTCTCCAGCAGGAGATTGATAAAAAGAGAGAAAGACTTGGTTAAACTTGAGAGACTTGTGTGGACATCAGGATTCTGGTAAATACCCTGACAACAAAGGAAGATCCTGTTATGAGAGGTGACATGTTGTTATCTGATACAGCAGCCTTGCTACAAGTTAGTGTTGATGCAATTTTATTTGTAACGTCCATTCTTAAGAGAAAGTCATGGACACTCAATTTTGAATTCAGTTGCAAAAATCTGAATAAAATGTGGTCTTATAAGGAAGTGTTAGTCTGTGCGTATCTGAGAAACCGTGTTTATTTAAACTAGGAGACACAATATCTTTAGCATTGTATATTTACCGATTCAATATTAATTACAATTAAAGAAAGCTTCATTCCCCCTAACCGCACCCCCACCCCCCCCCGCCCACCCAACTAGGGAAAAGATCTGTTGTTCTTTGGTACGACGTGGAGATGCCGGTGTTGGACTGGGGTGGACAAATGTGAGAAGTCGCACAACACCAGGTTATAGTCCAACAGTTTTATTTGAAATCACAAGCTTTCGGAGCGCTGCTCCTTCACCTGACGAAGGAGCAGCAGCTCCGAAAGCTTGTGATTTCAAATAAAACTGTTGGACTATAACCTGGTGTTGTGCGACTTCTCACATTCGTTCTTTGGTACGTCCGAGTTAGATTGGTAACGTAAATGTGATTTTTCTCTGGTTGTTGTCTTTTAACCTGTGACTCTTTTTATAGATCAGTTCTCAGGAATATTTTGGCTTTTGAGGATAAATAAGACAAAAGCATGTTTTTCACACAAACTGGTGATTAAAGAGAGCTCCGTGAGGAATAGGAGGAAGCCATCTGATCACTGGCCGATTGTGTGGTGGTTAGACCCAGGAATACTGAAAAACACATCAATGAGCACACAAAAACTCGTACTGGGTCTCACCATTTCCATAATCACAATCATCGCAATGCTTCTTAGTGTTATATTTCATGGCAATACCTTGATCAACAAAGTAGGGAATGCTACAGTGTACAACTAAGGAAAACACAACAAGACGAGTGAGAGCTTCGGCACTCCCAATCAGAGTAAAACTGCTGGACAGCCCTGGGCTCAGCTAAGATTGTCCAGTTCTGGAAAACCCCATCATTATGATCTGAAAATGACAGCTTTGATAGGCAACTTTCTCTAGGTAGGTCAGGATATAGATAGACTACTTTGCTGAGAATGTTAACCTGGGACTTGCTTTTCATAAAATTGCGAAAACTGGCGGGCGGGCACAAGTCCGCCTCCATCTCGCCTCCACGCAATTTTCATTAAATTGTGTCTGCTGGTCCCGACTCCGTCCCGCCTTTAAGAGATGGGATAGGCTGTTAAGGCCCTTAACAAGCACTAAATTGGTTCTATAATGCCATTTTGAAAGGCCTTTGTGATTTTAACCCTTGTTCTACGTGAAGCACGCCTGTTCTGAACCACGATTGTGAAACCTGGCGGGAGCATCTCTCTCTCTCTCTCTCTCTCGTGGTATAAAGATATCTGGGAGCAGACTTAGGGGGTGCTGCTGCTCATTTTATATCCAGGTCCTCTCACAGCAAAGGCCAGGCAGTCTCTGAGACCTTCAATGCAGCAGCAATGATGACATCATCAGAGGCGACTTTCAGACTGAAAACACTAATTGGTTCATGGGTTCCCACATGCTGGAACTCAATTGCCCAATTAGGTGAAAATCGCATCAATCTCCCACATCCAATTGCAGTCGGGTGGATAACACGAAAAGTGGATGACACGACCCCAACCCGCCCCAGTATCAAAATCCAGCCCGCTGTCTCTGCTCACAAAATCAGATTGCACAAAATCACCACAGGAAAACCAGTCAGCTGCCATTTTGATTGCTAGTCTTTTAAATATTAAAAAATATAAGGTTATTAAAACAAAATTTGAAAAAGACAAAAATATGACGTTAAGCCTCTCAATTCTACCCATAGAAAAGCTTGTCCAATACTGGTTTACAAAGTAGATTGCAACTCTCCATTTTTCATTGGCAAATAAGAGCCATCCACTTTTGATATGCCCTTCGGCTGCTAGTAATTGAAGAGCCATTCACTAAAAAAAAAAAAATCTTCTTAGCTGGCAGCTAGTTTTCAGAAAATTCTAACCTAGTGGAAGACATAAAAAAGTAAATACTTCCTAATGAAGCCACTCCACTTCTCCATTCAATAAGATGTAAAAGGCCAGGGACTAGTTGGCACAGTAGGTTAACACTGACCTTTCACCCCTGCAACATGGATTCCAGTCTAGGGCTAATGAAATAAAACTCCCCCACCATCATCGCAGCCACGTGCTCCTGGCAGAAATGAGTTTGAGCCTCAACACTGTTCCTAGTGAGCATGGGCTCAAAGCACGCAGCCACCCACAAACTGGCACTGAACTGGTAAATCTTACCCAAAGAGGTCACACGGATGGTTGGCGTAAGAAATGGAAGTGTCACATTGGTGCCCATTTCAGCTTGGGCTAAAAGCACATTGTTGGGACTGGGTAAAGAGAGGCCAGTGCTGTACCTGATCTGGGAGTGATAGATGCTAGTGCTGTGTGCCAGAAGTGCTCTGTTTCCTCAGCACTGACCTATCCTTCACTTGGATGAAATTAAAAATCAAATGAAAAAACTTAACGAAAAAACAAGTGGTTCAGGCATGGACAGGCAAACACTCAAACTAAACTGTGCAGAATTCGTTCCAAAAGTTGCCACACGACAGATGCTGAGGTTTCCACTGCTTATTTCTTATATAAAATATTTCGGTCCCATAAAATCAAAGGAACTGTCCCTTCTCCTGTGTTCTTCCTATTGATGTGCCATGTGACACTATGGGCTGGATTTTCATCGGGCCGTTGAGGCGGGTTTGGAGGCGTGAGGGGGGTTAAAATTGCAAAAACTGGTGGGCGGGCCCAACCCTGCCTCCATCCCGCCTCCACGCAATTTTCATTAAATCGTGTCTGCTGGTCCCGACTCCGTCCCGCCTCCAAGAGGCGGGATAGGCCGCTAAGGCCCTTAACAAGCACTAAATTGCCTCTATAATGCCATTTTGATAGGCCTTTTTGATTTTAACCCTTTTCCCACGTGAAGCACGCCTGTTCTGAAACACGACGGTGAAACCTGGCGGGAGCACAATTGGATTGCTGACTATCAGCTGCAGCTCAACCATTAAATAGGAGATTTGATCAGCCATCATTTGCAGGTGGCAGGACTTTGCTGTCTCAGGTCTGGGGAAACTTTTAGAAGGCATAACCACAGCTGTGGAAGTTTGGAGCCTGACACCCATCTCCAGTGTGACCTCCTGGGAAACCCCTCTCGCCACCTTGACTGAGCACTTCCTCAACTGAGGCATATACCAGAAGCATGGGAGCCATTTATTTCCTTCCCTTCTGGACATCAGATGAGGTCGAAGACCAGCCGCGGCACCAGCAGAACCATGAACAACAGCAGCACCAACAGCAGCAGCAACAACAGCAGCAGCAACAACAGGAGCTCCAAGCTGCTGCTCACCCACCTGAAGCTGCACAGGCCAGAAGGGGCCAGCGCATGGAAGCCCGTCGGCGCGGGAGATACCCCCCAAACAGGGTTTACAGACAGAGGATGAGCTACCTCAACATGTCTGAGCAGCAGTGCCAAAGGTGGCTCCGACGTTCGCGAGAGGTAGTGGGTGACATCTGCGCAATGCTGCAACAAGACCTGGAGCCCAGAGGACCAGGTGGACGCCCCTTACCAGTGGCCGTCAAAGTCACCACCACACTCAACTTTTTTGCCTCAGGGTCATTCCAGGGATCAGCAGCAGACATCAGCGGCATCTCCCAGGCGGCCGCACACACTTGCATCACGCAGGTAACTGATGCCCTCTTTGCCATAGCGCACACTCACATCCATTTCACCAAGGATTAAGCAAGTGTCACGGCGCGTGCAGTTGGATTAGCTAATCTGGCAGGCTTTCCAAGGGTGCAGGGCGTCGTTGACTGCACACATGTGGCCCTTAAGGCACCCCATCGCAATCCAGGTATTTTTGTCAACCGCAAGGGCTTCCACTCCCTCAACGTTCAGCTGGTGTGTGACCACAAGAAGGAAATTTTGCATATTTGTGCCAAGTACCCTGGCAGTTGCCATGACTCCTTCATACTGCACCAGTCTAGTGTGCCTCCGCTATTCAGTCCGCCAGACCAACTTAACGGATGGCTACTTGGAGACAAGGGCTATCCCCTGAAGACATGGCTAATGACACCGTTGAGGAGCCCATCCAACGCAGCTGAGGAGAGCTACAACTCCAGCCACATGTCCACCAGAGCCATAATCGAGCAAACCATCGGTTTGCTGAAGATGCGCTTCAGATGCCTGGATAGATCAGGTGGAGCCCTGCAGTACTCAGCAGCCAGGGTCTCCAGAATCGTCATGGTTTGCTGTGCACTTCACAACATGGCACAGCGTCGTGGCTTGCAGATTCCTGAGGACCAAGTGGCTCCTCACATAGCCTCCTCAGATGAGGAGGAAGAGGAGGAGGAGGAGAGCGAAAACAAACATCTTGCAGAGGCCCATCAACCAGCGGCAGCAATACGCGAGAACATTGCTACCCGGGATGCAAGGAACGCACTCATCTTGGCCAGATTTGCTTAGCCTAGCCAATCAAGCACTTTTGCCTCGCAGCTTCTTACCCGAGCATCGACAATGGCCAAGAACCAGCGGATTCCTAGCAATTTGAACACCATACTGACAATTGCAAGTAATCCTAAGCCCTCAATGTGGAAGTCCCATTCGCGAAATGACACACACCACAACTACAGCAGTAGCCATCAGATTTTTTATTTACAGTAATCATCTGATGGCTTTTTAACATAAAACATCAAAATTCACCCAAGTGACTACCCTTGTGACTATTTGTGCACTATCTTTCTCTTACGCGTGCTCCTACGTGGTGCTTCCCCTGTGGCTTCAGCAGATGTGGAGGCCCCTTGCTCACTTTCTTGCTGCTCCTGTCTCGACACCTTTGGCGGGCGTCCTCTGGGGTTGCGAGCCTGTGAGGGCTCACCAACAGTCTGCTGCTCCTGCGGCTGTGCAAGGGATGAGACGCCCATGTCAGTTGGGTGAGGACTCTGGTGGGGCTCTGACCGAGGGATTTGCAGTAGCATGGTTGTTTTGAGTGCTTGGAGAGGAGCCCCCACATCCTTGTTGTCTGCCACCAACATCCCTCTCATGGGTCAGCCCCACTTCAGAGCTAGCAAGTGGCTTGACAGCACCTTGCTGCACTTCCGGGGGGGGGGCCATGGGGACCCGTTTCTGCACTGGAAGTCCTACTCCAGAGGACTTCCATGAAGGCCTGGTTTCTATGCTCAGTAGCTGACCATCGCTCCTCAAGAGATGCCAGTCTATTCTGAACAATGACCATGTTTTCTACACTCTGGTGACTTAGCTCCTCCATGGCCGTAGCCATCCTCTCCTCTACTGTAGCTATCCTTTCCACGGAGGTTGCCATCCTTTCCGTGGTGATGCATTCATGCGCCAATGACTCCACAAAGGCTCTGCTCATGTTCGCGATGGACTCCTCCATTCGCTCCACACTCGCAGCGACCCTGGAGACAAAACCTGCCAGAGACGCCTGCATCTGTTCCTGGAGTTCCAGCACCACTGATCTTATGGATGGACCCAGAGGCAGAGGGTCGACATGCAGTTGAGCCGAGCTGGGAGAGTCCTGCGCCCTCCGACTAGGACTCTCCACTGCTGTCCCTGTCTCCACTATCTGCTGATGCTCACTTGTGAGCTGTGATACACCAGGTGACAACATTACTCTATCTCGTGATGTTCCCTCCGAGGTGTGAGTGTCTGCGCTGGTGCTGGGTGCGCTGATTCCTGCTGACGCTGCGCCCTCAGAGGTTGCAGCTTCCTCTGAGGAGTCTTGAGGCTCATGCTCTTCCTCCTAGATAGTGGGGACGGGTGCTTGCGATGGTCGGAGGCGACTTTCAGACTGGAAAATCTCAATGGCCGTGGGTTCCCACACGTTGGAACTCAATTGGCCAATTAGGTTAAAATGGCATCATTCTCCCACATCGATTTAGAAACGGGTGGCTAACAGGAAATGCGGATTACACGACCCCAGCCCGCCCCAGTATCAAAATCCAACCCTATAACATGACTGAAAATCAAGGCCACCAGTTTGCGATTTTCATGGAAAAATGGACAGAGCTGTGGAATTCAATACCAGAACACCAGTAAAAATCCCGAAATCCTGCGTGGTAAAAATGGAATTTGACTTATGAGGGACAATTTTGCCACCGGCAGGTGTGGCTCCCTACCAGGAGCACAATCTTATAAAATCAGTCCTATTGAGTCACCATGATCCAGTGGTCCGACTGAAAGTCTCTCCAATGGAATTATTTGCCTTCTAACCTCTCTGTTGCATCTGCCATGTTAAGCCCACCTTGCACTGCTGACCACTGCAATCAACTACCGTCCATTCCCACATATATATCAAACTACAGGAAGTCAAGCTTAACCCTTCATGACCCACAGTCGCTCCTCCAGCACCTCCTTACCATAAAGTACTACTACTCATGGCATAAAAGTTAATCCAATGTTTTTTAAAAAAAAAAGTTACCACGCAGAATCTAAGTTAAAAATTCCAACCGGTGCCTCAATTGGTAAAGATGCGGAGATGCCGGTGTTGGACTGGGGTGGACTAAAATGAGAAGTCGCACAACACCAGGTTATAGTCCCAACAGTTTTATTTAAAATTACGAGCTTTCGGAGCTCTGCTGTACCTGAAGAAGGAGCAGAGCTCCGAAAGCTCGTAATTTTAAATAAAACTGTTGGACTATAACCTGGTGTTGTGCGACTTCTCATTTGGTAAAGGCAAAGTGTAACTGAACTATCAACCAACAACTAAAACAAAATGATCTCATTGCTGTTTGTGGGAGCTTGCTGTGCACAAATTGGCTGCCGTGTTTCCTACATTACAACAGTGACCACACTCCCAAAGTATTTCATTGGCTGTGAGGCGCTTTGGGACATCCTGAGCTTGGGAAAGGTGCTGTAGAAATGCAAGTCTTTCTTTCTTTTTTATCCAGGCCAGAAGGTCCTGGGTTTGTTTTGCAGGTTGCACTGGCATGGCCGTATTAGTACCAATATTATACCACGAACAGATAGAAAGGCGTATGAAAGTTTCATCAATCCATATGAAAATTTAGTGTCTAAGCAGATAGGAATCTCGCTTCCAATAGTCGGATGACATAAGCCCATGGTACTTGAAAACAATTGATTGTTCAGTTATCATTCTTATATAACATTATTGCCTTGTTAAATGCTTTTCAAGAATGTAATTATCTGAATCCTAGTTGGCAAAACTGATGAGATAACAGCCTAAATTTCTCAATACTTTCACAAAGGCATTAGTATTTTTGGACCCCAAGTGTATTTGCTGTGGTAACCATTCCTATCACTGGAATATTATCATCTGTAAACACTCACCGTAATCACATTTATTACCAAATCATCTTGTTTGTGATCCTTAAAAGTCCTCGGGCGTAACTGGATGCGATCAAAACTGGTCGGTACAGTTTTCACCTCAAGTTCGTACAAGTGGAAGGAATTCTTATTTTCCTTCTTTTTGCAATTCAAAAGATGTGATTCAGCTCGACAGCAATCTTTACAGAAAAGAACAGAGGAAATGATGGTTTAAATAAGAAAAACAAATAGCAAACTGATTCATCAGTGATAAAAGTTATAATAATGCACAGAGTCAGAAATATGACTAAATAAAAACTTGCAGTTGAACAGCGGCTTTATTGTAGAAGTAACATTCTAAGGCGCTTCATAGAAGAGAAAAGAAGCAAACATCAGGGGACAGATGTTCCTTGTTTTGTGGATGGGCATAAATAAGCACCTGGATGGAACACAAAGAGGAAAATCAGGCAGTGACATAGAGGAAAGTCGCTCGTCACAGAACCTGTCCGATTTTCCTCGATTTTCCTCCGCCCAAGCAATTATTTACATCCAAGTGCAAAAGAAGACTAGCTGCCCCCACATCTATAACTGGGCATCTAGTTTAAGTAGAATAAGAAAAAGGGTTTCTTCCAGCTTATGGTGATTGCTGCTGTTTTTAGCAAAACGTAGCCCTAATTAATTATATTTTTCTCTTGAGAATTGAAGATTGAGGGGTGATCTGATCGAGGTGTTTAAAATATTAAAAGGATTCAGTAGGGTAGATACAATGAAACAATTTCTTCTGATGGGGAATCAAGAACACAAGGATGTAACCTTAACATTAGAGCTGGGCCATTCAGGAGCAAAATCAGGAAGCACTTTTTCACACAAAGGGTAGCAGAAATCTGGAATTCTCTCCCCCAAAAGAATGTGAATGCTGGGACAATTGGAGCTTTCAACACTGAGATTGATAGATTTTTGTTAGATAAGGGTACCAAGGGATATGGAGCTAAGGCAGGTAAATGGATTTGAGGTATAGATCAGCCATGATCTGATTGAATAGTGGAGCAGGCTCGAGGGGCTGAGTGACCTACTGCTGTTCCTATGTTGCTAATAAAACAAAAGAATGCAAAATGATCAACTACAAAGAATTCACATTATATGGTACAATCCTTTGCATACGCACAGCTGAAAAATACCGTGAACTGTCTCCAAAACATTAAAGTGACGTTCAGCAGGATTTTACAAGGTTATTCAGAGTAATGTATTTGCAAGCTATTTAAAATGTCTTATAATGCCTCATTTCTTCACAGTATGTCACTTCTTGTACTTGGAATACTTAGAAGCCACCTCATTAGAGTCTTGGGTCTTTGCTGCAAAGCATTTACATATGCTGAACAGCTCTTGCACAGAGACTGCTGGTGTAGTTCATGTCACAGCCTGCAACGTTGGCTTTCCTGAATGGGATCAAATCAAGCAGTAAATAGAATCTGGGTACAGACTGGATTTTGGTACATTATTCTCGCACGGAAAGCGGGTTAATAACATTGCTAAAACTATTAAAGTTTTTGCACCGAGTTAGATTCTTGTCCTTTTCAACATCCGTTGCCTTCGCACTTTGAGCATCAAGAACAAATATTATGCATCTTCCTTCAGGTTTCTGTATTTCACCAGACAGTGACAGCCAATGATAATGACCTCAAGTAGATGAGAAATTAATTGAGAGAAAAATTCTGCACTACCATAATTCCTTCCTTACTTTATCACATCTATTAGCAGGAATCCACAGCCCCATGGGTGTTTCATGTGAATCTCTTTCTGCAGCTCACCGTCTGGAGGTCATATGTCCAGGTTCTTCTATCAGCCTGGTGTCAAATCATTGTCAAAAATAAATTACTGGTGCATTCAATTTTTTTCTGCTGTTAGCCTTGTGCTTTGGCACAGATGATGATTTGCAGTAAGCCTCTGGGAGATGAGGAATCCAGGTAACCAGTAAAGACTTTTTAAAGGAGTTCTTAGTAGAATAGCTACATATTGAGTCTGCAGCTGTATGTGGAACTGTACAGCAACACATTCCTTCACCAAATGCTCAAGATTAAGAATTATTAGTAATAGCTTCTTAGATTATTCTGTAAGATTTGATTGCAGTGCCAGTGCTGTATTAAAAATATATATATATTCTGTACTTCACTTTTGTTACTTACCTCCTACTTTTAACATGAGTTAGTGGCACTGGTTTACTTTTCATTTGCATGTCATCAAACTACACAGGCTGGCACTCTTATCTATTCACTGAGCCAGTGCCTCACGAACTCAAACTACCCACCACAAATTAAATCTTTTCTTACAAACATCCGTTTCATACTCTCCCGTCCCACTCTGACCTCTCCTCTTTTTTTTTATTCGTTTATGGGATGTGGGCGTCGCTGGCAAGGCCAGCATTTATTGCCCATCCCTAATTGCCCTTGAGAAGGTGGTGGTGAGCCGCCTCTTCACCTCTTTGACACCTATTTCCTACTGACCCTCCAGCCCAAGATCCAGCTTCTACCAAAAGCTCGCTCTCCCTTCTCCTGCATGGCTCCATTTAACTTAAGTCCCTCTATGTTAACAGCACAGCAACCCAGGCCACAGTAGCCTTGAGGTATAAGCATGAGGATGCAGCTGGACTCGTGAGATAATCTATGAATTAATAATGCACCAGTTTTTGACCTTCTACCTAAGTAACTATGATCAAATAGATTTTGTTAAACTAAACACTTATTTTAGATGCTGAAAAACATGTATAAGCCATATTTTTCTCTTAACTAACTTAATACAATACAACAGAAAGTGCTAACAAACTGTTCATCTATATTGAGCTCTGCTCTATGGACTATTCAAAAATGGGTTCAAGAATATTTTTTTAAACAGCTCTTTCTTTGTTGAGGCCTGATTAATACAAACAAGTTGTTGTTGCTGTGGTGTTGCTGCTGGTAGAGGACAGCCAGACACGACTCACACAAAACTACACAGGAGACGCCTTAAATAAAAAATGAGCCCTGAATTCCAGGTCATGGATGGTGAATTTCTGGATTGATAAACATGATGCACAATAAAGTAGATTACTACTTCTTCCGACGTGTTGCAAATTTTAACAAAAATCTCAGGCTTTTTAATCACCCTGCTGCATCCCTCCCCAAAATAAACAATAGATTAAAAAATATCTTAATAGTCTACTTAATTTCACATTCAGTTTTTGTATCCAGGAATTGTCTAGTCATCTCCTTTTTTGTGTTTTAATTGGAAGTTTTACTTCTTTAAAAATGTCATGCTGAAACCTGGAAACAACTGCGAAGCTTAAAGAAAACACCGAGGTGCCACCCATTTTAATAAACCAAATGGTTCTAACTAAACACAGGGGCTTCTGGTGAATCAAGATTTTTGCAATTTTTGTTCACACACAAATATTGCACATTCCACAGCTGGATCGTCAAGCCCCTCATTAAGTGGCTTGTTATCTTCTGGAGAAGTGTAAAAGGATCTATATTAGAGGCGCATTGTGGTGGGAATCTTTTTTTGCCATTCCCACTAACAGAGTCACATTGTGTGAAATTGCCCATTTCAAAACCACACACAACATTTTTTTAAATTCGTTTATGGGATGTGGGCGTCGCTGGCAAGGCCAGCATTTATTGCCCATCCCTAGTTGCCCTTGAGAAGGTGTTGGTGAGCCGCCTTCTTGAACCGCTGCAGTCCGTGTGGTGAAGGTACTCCCACAGTGCTGTTAGGTAGGGAGTTCCAGGATTTTGGCCCAGTGATGATGAAGGATCGGCGATATACTTCTAAGTCAGGATGGTGTGTGACTTGGAGGGGAACTTGGAGGTGGTGGTGTTCCCATGCGTCTGCTGCCCTTGTCCATCTAGGTGGAAGAGGTCGCGGGTTTGGGAGGTGCTGCCGAAAAAGCCTTGGTGAGTTGCTGCAGTGCATCTTGTAGATGGTACACACTGCAGCCACAGTACGCCGATGGTGGAGGGAGTGAATGTTTAAGGTGGTAGATGGGGTGCCAATCAAGTGGGCTGCTTTGTCTTGGATGGTGTCGAGCTTCTTGAGTGTTGTTGTAGCTGCACTCATCCAGGCAAGTGGAGAGTATTCCATCACACTCCTTACTTGTGCCTTGTAGATGGTAGAAAGGCTTTGGGGAGTCAGGAGGTGAGACACTCGCCACAGAATACCTAGCCTCTGACTTGCTCTTGTTGCCACAGTATTTATGTGGCTGGTCCAGTTAAGTTTCTGGTCAATGGTGACCCCCAGGATGTTGATGGTGGGGGATTCGGTGATGGTAATGCCATTGAATGTCAAGGGGCGGTGGTTAGACTCTCGTTTGTTGGAGATAGTCATTGCCTGGCACTTCTGTGGCATGAATGTTACTTGCCACTTATCAGCCCAAGTCTGAACGTCGTCCAGGTCTTGCTGCATGTGGGCATAGACTGCTTCATTATCTGAGGAGTTGCGAATGGAACTGAACACCGTGCAATCATCAGCAAACATCCCCACTTCTGACCTTATGATGGAGGGAAGGTCATTGATGAAGCAGCTGAAGATGGTTGGGCCTAGGACACTGCCCTGAGGAACACCTGCAGCGATGTCCTGGGGCTGAGATGATTGACCTCCAACAACCACAACTATCTTCCTTCATGCTAGGTATGACTCCAGCCAGTGGAGAGTTTTCCCCCCGATTCCCATTGACTTCAATTTTACTAGGGCTCCTTCATGCCACACTTGGTCAAATGCTGCCTTGATGTCAAGGGCAGTCACTCTCACCTCACCTCTGGAATTCAGCTCTTTTGTTCATGTTTGGGCCAAGGCTGTAATGAGGTCTGGAGCCGAATGGTCTTGGTGGAACCCAAACTGAGCATTGGTGATGTAAGACTTTCTCTTACTACTGTCCGGACCTCACAAATTACCAATAAGCGTAACAATGACAGATAAGTTTGTGATTAATAAAATTGGTCTTTATTCACACTACTGTTCCAAATTCAAGTGTACATAGAAGCACCCTTGCAATTTATATGCCCACAGTTTACCGTACATAAAAGTATTCCTAGCAATTAATATGCCCACAGTTTAATAACATACATAAAAATTCTCCTCAGCAATATCTATGCGCTATGTCCGACTTTCATACATACACTATTCCATGGGTGATCAGTCCGGAAAAAGTGGTAGGTTGCAAATGTAGACTGGCCAGTCAAACCGCTTTCTTTGTTCCTTTTAATTTTCCCTCTTCTGTGTCTTTCCTTTATAGTGCCCTCCGGCATGGGCCCCCTCATATTTCTCCATCTGCCTCCCTCTGTTGGTCAGTTTCACCCCCAACCTTCCCTGATTAGAGTTCCACATTAATGTTCCTGTGATGTGTGTGGGGGTGGGACTTCCTCTTCATCCAGTGTTTCCCCTTCCTGTCCATGTGGTCTCAAAAACAAGGACCATTGCTGACCTCCTCCATTTTGAATCCTCACAGACAAAGGACCACCTGCTGACTTCCTCCATTTTGAATCCTTACAGACAAAGGACCACCTGCTGACTTCCTCCATTTTGAATCCTCACAGATAAAGGAACACATGCTGACTTCCTCCATTTTGAATCCGTCCATTATCATCTCACAATTCGTTCACAATATCGATTTCCACACGGTAGCAGCGGTTTTATCACATGTTTAGAATCTTACAGTGAGCAGGTTATTGGTGAGTAAGTGCTGCTTGATAGCACTGTCGACGACACCTTCCATCACTTTGTTGATGATTGAGAGTAGACTGATGGGGCGTTAATTGGCCGGGTTGGATTTGCCCTGCTTTTTGTGGACAGGACACACCTGGGCAGTTTTCCACATTGTCGGGTAGATGCCAGTGTTGTAGCTGTACTGGAACAGCTTGGCTAGAGGTGAGGCTAGTTCATGATCCCTTTAAGTAGCGCTGGTGGTGGTGGGGGGCTCCGTCATGTCATTTAACGTCGTTTTCAGCTGTGCGAGTTTAAGAGAGGGCGTAAGCTGGACTGTGGCATTTGAAAATCGCAGTGCTGGTGTCAAATCAGCATTGCACGCTGATTGACATCCGAATCTGCCTGCTCTGCATGCTTCCAGCGGTCGTTAGGTGAGAGCGCGCAAACCCCTTTACCAAGTTGCCGTCCGGCGCACTTCCCATCGGAAGTGCATGCACGCATCTTGGGCGCCATTTTCAAGAGTGAGCTGGCTGTGTAGTGCCTAAAAAACGGGCACTAAACAGCCCAATGTAGCCCCCATAATGTAACCTGCTTAAGAACTCTACTTACAATTTGTAATCTACAAAAAATGTCAGATGCAAGCACAAAAAGATCAGTTTTTTTGGGGTTTTAATCTCTCTAATTTGCATTATAATGATTTAATTTACTACAGTGGGAAATTAAGATATGAACATCTGTAAATCCTGTGCTAACATTTGAACACTAACCCCATAGTTACTGCCAAAATGAGTTTAACAGATGTGTACTTGATGATTCCATCCTTCTCTCCTATTATGTAAGAATGTGATGTATAATATTGTTCCTAGCTGTTTGTAATGGGTAGAAAATTAATGAGGAATGTGTGTTGTTCATTAGTCTATAGATCAGTAGCAGAATACTTTGCCATTGTTTCTCTGTTTTCTAGCATTAAAACAGAGGGATGGAAATTCTAATGACACTAAGAAAGTGAGATCACTTCATGGTGATGATTGTGTTGCAAACTTTTTTCCAAAAGTGTACGATTGCTACCTTATGTGTAGCCATTTACGTCGGCCATTTGTGTCTCTGTATCTCCTGTGCATATACATAGCACAATGGCATGGTCTACTGTCAGAAAGAGAACGGAGTTCAGAGTGCAGAGCAAGGTGAGGCCACTACACAAAGCAGCAGAGGCTGATGATACCAATCCCTGCCCATGGAGATAGTGGTTACTTTAATGCTCCAAGATGAAGTAGCATTTCACGATCATTCTGCGATGGTCTCCGGGGCAACTAGACAAAGTTGCAATCAAATACCTGGTCAGTTGAAGATATAATGGAGGTTAAAGAGGAGCAGCTCACTGATCAGAGACAAGAAATGTACTTTTTCATATAATTTGGGTAGCATCTGACACCAGCTACTTAGCAATTTCAGCCTCAATCAAGCTATCTTGCCTTGCCTCGCAACAGGTCTCAGACATTGTACTTGAACCTCCTTTTCAGTTATGTCCATGTTTTAGCAGGGTTCAGACTATGTATTCTGGCTTTTCTCCATGTTCTTTTTTGGCCCCGTACAGCAGAATTAATTTCCAGTAGCAGTGAACCTTGAGCTAAATTGTGAGACAGAGCAGAAAGAATATGTAAGAGATGAATTCCGCTGCATATTCTTCACCTATTTGCTAGGTGAGTAAGTACAGAAATACCAACAATCACTTTAACGCACTATTGTTCAGGTCTAAACAACAACCTTTACAACTTGAGCTTGTTCTCAGCAAAATATCATGAATAAACAATGTGTGGAACTTCTCTAATCACATGTCCTGTCACTCCCAAAAAGCCAAAGGAAAATCTGTAGGGACTGGTAGGAATTAGGAGAAGGATCAACACATCATCTTTATTAAATCTTTGGCTCCCTGTTATTAATGATGATGCATATGTAATGATTTATAGACTTACGGATTAGTAAGAATAGTAAAGATAGGACCTAATATGCAGTTCTGTAGGATTAAGTCAACAATAGGTACCGTTCACTAACTTAATATGGTATTTATAATAGAAATATGTTAGGTAGAGGTGGTTTTGATCTGTGATTAAGTATAGCTAGCTTGAGGAACGTGAGTATCAATTTCCTGAATCATAATTGTCTCAAAAATAAAATAACAATGAGAAAAAGAACTGAATGATACCGGATTGAATTCTAATAAAGCTTGTGATGGGGTTGGACTACTTTATTTCAATGCATTTCTAGAATGTAGGCAATTATTTATATCCTATCTGTAAGCCACCTCCTATATCTTCTGCATCTGATTTTCTAATTTCAGCTAAAGATATAAATGCCTTTACTGATTCGTAACATTTTACCATTTCTGTTTCCTATTTACAAATGTTTGTTGTTTTCCAGAAAAAGGGGTAAATTTTTACCTTCACTGCATGGGTGGTAATCTAGAGGAATATATTGTCCACATGTTGTAGAAATTGCCTGATTTTCATCTCACAATCAGTCCACCAACCCACAACCAGCCATCACTGATGGACAACCACCAGAAGTCAGCCAGCACTCAGCTACTTGGGGTCAGTCAGTCACAAGAAGCCTCTAACTAGTCTACAGCCAACTTATAGAAGCCAGCCAGCCACCACCAGAAGCCATCCAAACAACAGCCAGCTGGGCCACTACTCATAGTCAACCAGTCAGCACACAACTGCCATCAGAAGCCAGTCAAGCCACCAGCAGCAGCAAATCAGGCCTCCATCAGCGTGCAGCCAGCCACCAGCAGTCAGCCATCCACAACCAGCAGCCAGCAGGGAGCCATCATAAGCCAGCCAAACCACAGCCAGCGTGCAGCTAACCAACTGGCCATTAGAAGCCTGTAAGCTACCATCAGCAGAAGCTGGAGGAAAGGGGCTCTAGTTTCTCAGATTATCGGAGGAGGGGGAGTGGAATTATCAAGAGAGTCATCAGGAGCAGGAGAGGAAGCAGGAGCAGATAAGGAATCATCAGTAGGGGAGCCAATAAAAGTGAGAGAGCCACCAGGAGCAACAAAACAACCGGGAGGGAGGGAGAGAGCAATGGGGAGTGGAAGAGCCACCAAGAGGGAGAGAATCTCCAGCAGAAGAGATAATGGCACAATCTGCAGCTCGCGAGTTGACAGGAGTGAGACTTTATCGTATGCACCTCTCCTGCTCCTACTTTCTGCAAATGAAAGAATGGCAGGACGAAGATATATTAAGGTAAATTTAATTTAATCTAATCCTTTGTTGTGAGTGTTATAAATATTTTATTTATTTAGCTCCATGTTCACACTGTGTGTATCATGAACTCCTGTGTGTGTTGTGCTAATAGTCTCTCCCGTAATTGAAAACATCGCCCTGGTGGATGGCTACACAGCCAGTTGGGAAGCTACAGAAGACACAGAAGGCCTGCTAACTGAATCAGCAACAAACGCTGATTAATTCATATGAATTCCAGGAGTCTTCTTTGCTGTAGGTTCATTGCTTCCTGAGGCGATGCCTAATGGTACCCGTGTGGAGTGGCACAATGGGACAGAGCTGCTATTGACACGAGTGCCAACCAGTTGTTCCTGTGCTACTTCAGGCTACTGCTTGAGGGTATCTTGCCACTATGCCCACGGATCTCTTTTAACAGAAGAGTCAACAGCTATGAAGTCTGGAATCACGTCTTTCATGGCTATCTGTACCAGTTATCCAAGCAAGGTGAAGCTAGCCATGAATGCACCTTGACGTTTGAACTCCAAAGACTCCATAGAAGCAATGGAAGCATTTATCAGGCTCACTGTTTCTGTACCTATGGCCTGCATAAGTGAGGTCTTCATTACAGATGCCACTGATTTTGCCATGTGTCAATGGAATACAGAGGGGGGAATTTTTCGGGGGGTCAGTGGGCGCGTTTGGTGGCAGGTCGGATGGGAATTTTTTTTTTCTGACAGCGGGTTGGGAACCAGGCTGCGTTGGTGTCCTGGGGAGGTCTCTTCCGCCCACTGGAAGGGAAGAGAACCTCCCTGCTTGCTGTGACTCCCTCCATAAGCATATGGCGGGAGTCATGGGAGAGCCTGGGTGCAGCCGTGCACCTCTGTGCGGTGATTGTCAGTGTTTGCAGCACCTCAATGCTGTAGAACACCGACAGCACAACTGTCAAAATTAATTTGCGCATGGTCCCTTTAAGGAAACCGACTGATGACGCGTCATCAAATGACGTCCTCAGACCCGCTTCCTTCAATTGACCGGGAAACGCGCTGGGTGGGCTTAACAAGCCCAATCAACGTAAAATCACTTTGGACAGTGGGCTGGAGCCAGCAGCGAGGCTGGGATCCGCCACCGACCCCGGCCGCACCGGACCCGCTGAGGTAGGGGCCAGAAGTACAGACAACCATTGATGAAATCTTGCCATACCACCTTCCGATGCTATGCATATGGAGCGATGTAACTTCAACGCAGACCTCCATTGGAAAGTAGACTCATTGGGCTGGATTTTCATTGACCCGTGGAGGCGGGTTTGGAGGCGTATGGGGGGTTAAAATTGCGAAAACTGGCGGGCGGGCACAAGTCCGCCTCCATCCCGCCTCCACGCAATTTTCATGAAATCGTGTCTGCTGATCCCAACTCCGTCCCGCCTTTAAGAGACAGGATAGGCTGTTAAGGCCCTTAACACGCACTAAATTGGCTCTATAATGCCATTTTGAAAGGCCTTTGTGATTTTAACCCGTGTTCTACGTGAAGCACGCCTGTTCTGAACCACGATTGTGAAACCTGGCGGGAGTACATTTGGCTGGATCTCGATCTCTCTCTCTCTCTCTCTCTCTCTCTCTCTCTCTCTCTCCTTAGGGCTGCTGCTGCTCATTTTGCATCCAGGTCCTCTCACAGCAAAGGCCAGGCAGTCTCTGACCTGCAATGCACCAGCAATGATGACATCATCAGAGGCAACTTTCAGACTGAAAACACTAATTGGGTCATGGGTTCCCACATGCTGGAACTCAATTGCCCAATTAGGTGAAAATTGCATCAATCTCCCACATCCAATTGCAGTCGGGTGGATAACACGAAATGCGGATGACACGACCCCAGCCCGCCCCAGTATCAAAATCCAGCCCATTAAGTTCTATATCCCCATGTAACTCAAGACAGGCAGTCAGCATACTTGGCCTTAGCCCTAAACCAGCCTGTCTTCATCAAACTCCAGCATTGCTATCTCTTTATCACCAGAGCTCTGTGAGCTTACTCAACGTTTGTGTGTTCTTTTCTCATAATGTGTGTATCAGTTCTGGTGGGGGAATCCCAGTTGGCACTTGGATAATCATTGCTTTTCAGGCACACCTTGCAGACCCGGGGTGTCTAGACCTAGGCCTGCAGGTCAAGTTGGGCCAGCTTCCCAATCTGTGGCGCTCCATCTTTTGATCCCTCTCACCAGTAGAAGGCAGTCAGGAGGATTAACTGTAGTCGTCTGACATTGTACGCTACACAGGCATTGTTCTCTGTCTATATATGCTTTGTCGATTCGTATTCCTTCACTTCACCTGACGAAGGGGCAGCAGCTCCGAAAGCTTGTGATTTCAAATAAAACTGTTGGACTATAACCTGGTGTTGTGCGACTTCTCACTTCAGTAGAAGTAAAGTCATTGGTGGGAATTTTTTTAAAAAGGCAGCACCACCGGTTCTGTCAGCTGGAGTGCACATGAAGCTGACGTTCCCAAAAATGCTGTTCTCCTGCTTCAGTCAGGACCTGCTTCAGGAATCCACGATACTGCCCAAACCCAGCAGGAGCACCAAAAAAAGATTTAAATGAGCAGACCTCACATTATCAGGCCAGGTCAGCTCATCTGGGCACAGGCAGAGCCACTGCACAATTTGCAGTGACCCCCAGAGCTATTGCACTGGAAGCGCATTATCGACCTTATGAGTGGATAAGGACACTTGCCTGTTGATATTTTGTATTGTTATTACATGCATTGTTATGAGCTGGTGCACAATCGGTGTGTATGAGCATGTTGACTTAATAGATTATATAAATAAAACATTGGCCCAGAAATTAAACATGGATGGTTCCCGCGGGGGTAAGGATTCCCCGCGATATCGCACTCCGCGCCTACCTTTTTGCTCCGGGCCCCCACGAACTTTAGTTTCAAAGGCTCTCTCTGTTGGAAACGTGCAGTGCTTGCATGACCCAGAGGCGCAATTAGTTCGTGCGAGCTCTGGGATCACGTGATTCAGTTAGAGCCAATGGCAGCACACCATCTTTCATTCATAGTTTTGACAGGAAGAGCTGTCAAAGCTATGAATACTACACACCCCCAAAAGAACAGCTAAACCTCAATTAAATTTAAAAAAAGCCATCACATTAATAAAATAAGTATAGTTAAATAAATTAACCACTTTAAACAAAAAATTAAATTTTTGAAAAAATTTAAAATCTTTTTAAAAGTTATAAAAATAAACTTACCTTTCTTTAAAGTCTCTAAAAAAGATAAACCTGTTGAAAAAAATTTTAAATAACACTTAATTAACTACTTACCTTGTTAAAAGGGGGTCCTACGCCTGCTTTCTTTGTGTGTAAAATCTTCACCACTTACCTGCGCGTTCAAAGCTGGAAAAATAACTAAGTGCACTGCGTGCGCACAGCCTGTAGTGCGCACGCGGTTCACTTAGGAACCGCCCCCTTTTCAATTCACGAAGTGCCGGTTTCCCGCGCATGCGCAGTGCATGCAGGAAACCGGCAATTCGGGATCTAATACGCGAGAGTACACAGTGCGTACTCTTGCGTATTAGGTTTAATTTTTGGGCCAATATATAGAATTACATAGAACGTACAGCACAGAAACAGGCCATTCGGACCAACTGGTCCATGCTGGTGTTTATGCTCCACACGAGCCTCCTCCCACTCTACTACATCTAACCCTACCAGCATAACACTCTATTCTTTTCTCCCTCATGTGTTTATCTAGCTTCCCTATAAATGCATCTATGCTATTCGCCTCAACTACTCCTTGTGGTAGCAAGTTCCATATTCTAACCCCTCTCAGGGTAAAGAAGTTTCTTCTGAATTCCCTATTGGATTTATTAGTGACCATCTTATATTTATGGCCCCTAAACTTGCTCTCCCCCACAAGTGGAAACATAACACAATAGAGATCTTTATATCCAAGTTTGCTGATGACACAAAGATTGGTGGCATAGTAAGCAGTGAAGACGGGAGCATAAAATTACAAAGAGACATTGATAAAATTCTTAAGGGGCTTGACAAGATAAACACTTGGAATATGTTTCCCCTGGCTGTGGAATCGCAATCTCAGGATAAGGGGTCGGCCATTTAGGACTGAGATGAGGAGAAATTTCTTCAGTCACGGGGTTGTGAATCTTTGGAATTCTCTACCCCAGAGGGCTGTGGATGCTCAGTTGTTGAGTATATTCAAGACAGAGATCGATAGGTTTTTGGATACTAAGGGAACAAAGGGATATGGGGATAGTGGAGGTGGAGTTGAGGTCAAAGATCAGCCATGATCTCATTGAATGGCGGAGCAGGCTCAAAGGGCCGAATGGCCTACTCCTGCTCCTATTTCTTATGTTCTTATGTTCTTACAGATTAAGTGAGTGGGCAAAACTGTGGCAGATGGATTTCAAGCAGTTAAATATGAAGTCATCCATTTTGGACCAAAAAAAGGATAGATCCAAGTATTTTTTGGTGGAAAGCTAAGAACAAGGAGGTCCAAAGAGATTTAGTGGTCCATGTACACAGAGCACTAAAATGTCAGGTACAAAAAAATAATCAAAAAGGCTAATGGAATGTTAGCCTTTATAACCAGAGGGCTACAATATAATGGGGAGGAGGTTTTGCTACAGCTATATAAAGCCCTGATTAGACCACATCTGGAGAACTGTGTACAGTTCTGGGCACCACACCTTAGAAAGGATATATTGGCCTTGGAAGGAGTGCAGCACAGACTCACCAGAATGTTGCCAGGGTTCCAACGGTTAAATTATGAGGAGAGATTACATAAACTAGGCTTGTATTCCCTGGAATATAGAAGGTTAAAGGGTGATTTGATTGAGGTTTTATGGATTTTGAAGGAACTGACAGGGTAGATAGAAAATTTTACCGCTGGTGGGGGAGTCTAGGACAAGGGAACATAACCTTAAAATCGGAGCCAGGCCATTTAGGAGAGAAGTTAGGAAACACTTCTTCACACAAAGGGTGGTAGAAGTCTAGAACTCTCTCCCACAAAAAACAGTAGATGCTGGGGCTCAATTAATAATTTTAAATCTGACATCGATAGATTTTTGCTAATGAAGGATATAAAGAGATATGGAGCCAAGGCGGGTGGATGGAGTTAGGATATAGATTAGCCATGATCTCATTGAATAGTGGAACAGTCTCGAGGGGCTGAATGGCCTACTTCTGTTCCAATGTTCCTATCTTCTCTATTCCTACTCCTATTATTAGTCGATCTCCTGTGGCGTTGCACGCAAGCAGTCAAAAACAAGTATAGTCTTCATATGAAGCGGGGTTAGAGGTCGGGGACAATTGAACCAGGGCAAGAAGATGTAATTCAGTCCCCATTATAAAGTCACACGTTCTGACCTTATCTTTTTTTTCCATTATAAATTCCATGCCTGGACTTTCCTCCGAATTACCACCCATTTTGCAGTGTATTTGATGCAGTAAATGGAATAAAATGGGTTCTTGGTGGCTAGCGTCTCAAATCCATCACTAAAAATCTGAACCTGAATTACCTTCCAAATAAAAGTGTCAGTCCCCTTTAAGGCCTGCTGGGAGCCCAGTCGGCCTCGTGTAAATTAATCAACAGGGTGTAGCTAAACCCGTCAACCTGTTTCCCCCAACCTCCATCCCAACCCCACCTCAAATAATGCCTGTCTTTATATAAGTGGTGGTAAGAGATGAAGGAAGCTACCTCTGAGGCAGGTATCACATTGTTGCTGCTGAAGTTTAGTGTTACTTTGCCTGAATAGCGATCTCTTTAGTAGTTTGGAGGTTGAGTCAGGACTTTTGCTGCCAGTTTTACTCAGCTCTGCTCAAAGTACTGCTTTGCATTGGGATGTGGATTTCCCAAAATGAATACCTCTATTCTTATGCTTTGAAGAGGAGGTGAATGAGGATATGGAAAAGGCGAGATTTGAGGCTCTTTGAGTAAGGCATCTTTTCCCTATGTGCTTCTATGCACTCACCAGAGCCTACAGGCCATGGGTCTTCCTTAGACTGTCTGACGGTCAGTGCTGCAAAAGGCTTCACTTCCTCCTCCCCCCGAGGTTATTGGGGAAATATGTCAACAGCTGGCTGAAGACTGGTGGTCCACTTCCACCAGGAGAACTGTATAGTCTGTGTCAGCTAAGGTCACCACTGCCTTAAATTTCTGTGTGTCTGGATCCTTCCATGTAACAGCAAGTGAAATTTGCCACATTAAGTTGGCAGCTGCTCAGTATTGCATCTAGAAGGTCACTGATTCTCTATTTAGGAAGGCTGTGCTATTTATATCCTTCCCAATGGAAGCAGACAAACAAAGAGAGAGCTATCTAGTTCTACAGTCTGGCAGGGTTCCCACAGGTGCACGGAGCAATTGATGGAATGCATATGCCATGCAAAGGCCCATGTGACACCCCCGTCAATTTAAGGAAACACTTTAATTCTATTAATGCTCAGCCAGCGTGCGATGTGAATCACCTTATCCTGCTGTCAATGCCAGATACCCAGGAAGCTACCATGACATTTTCATCATGTGGCAATCCACCATGTTATCCCTCATGACTTGGAGCCATGTATCCAGATGGTTGATTGGTGATCAGGGATATATCCTGCAGTCATGGTTGATGACTCCAGTAAGGTTTCTGCAGACTGAGAGGGACAACAGATACAGTGAGGACCATCCCACTACAAGAGATGCTATAGAGCGCACCATAGGAACTCTCAAGTCCTGGATAAATCTGATGGAGGTCAGGCAGCAGCTATGCAGCGAAGAAGGTAGGGTTAACGTTTCAGGTCGATGACCTTTCCTCAGAACCCAATCTTGTGAGGAAACTGCTGCTGCTCCAGACATAAATTACTGTAGCTTACTGCGTTCTGCATAACATTGCAATGATGAAAGACTTGCTGCTTCCAGAAGCTGAAGGCAATGATAATGGAGAGGGCTTTGGAAGGATCTCCCTCCCCACAGTAGGAGGAAGGTGCACAGTAAGGGTGGCAACACGGTGGCATAGTGGTTAGCACTGTTGCCTCACAGCGCCAGGGACCCGGGTTCGAATCCGGCCTCGGGTGACTGTCTGTGTGGAGTTTGCACATTCTCCCCGTGTCTGTGTGGGTTTCCTCCGGCTGCTCCGGTTTCCTCCCACAGTCCAAAGATGTGCAGGTTAGGTTGATTTGGCTATGATAAATTGACCCTTAGTGTTAGGGGGGATTAAATACGTGGGGTTACGGGGATAGGGTGGGATATGTGTCGGTGCAGGCTCGATGGGCCGAAATGGCCTCTATCTGCACTGTGGGGATTCTGTGATTCTGTGATAAGGAGAGGACATGGGGCAGGAAATGCAGCAGCCAGAGAAAGGAGGAGACAACCAATAGCCCAGTGTGTTCAATGTATAGCGGTAGACTCACCAGATAAAGGCACTTCACACCTGCCTGTTCTCCCCCTACATCCTTACAAAGTCCCTCACAGTCAAAGACTCCTGCCACACTCCTTCACAAGGCCGAAGTCTACACTGCAAGAAGCTAAATACTGCAGATAGTGAAAATCTGAAATAAAAACAGGAGATGCTCAGGAGGTCAGGCAGCAGCTATGCAGTGAAGAAGGTAGGGTTAACGTTTCAGGTCGATGACCTTTCCTCAGAACCCAATCTTGTGAGGAAACTGCTGCTGCTTCAGACATTGCTGCCGTTCTTTTCCTTCCTGTTGCTCAAAAGACTGCACTCAAACTAAATTTCCCTCCTTCCCGGTGTCGCAAAACTATCCGGAGCAGTATCACTGCTCCAAACCCACCCTTTGTAGCAGATGAGGGCCTCAGGAAGAAATTACATCCGGCTGGCAGAGAATTTGCATTG
This sequence comes from Squalus acanthias, assembly GCA_030390025.1. NCBI lineage: Eukaryota > Metazoa > Chordata > Chondrichthyes > Squaliformes > Squalidae > Squalus > Squalus acanthias. The sequence continues at coordinate 9,112,204 of CM059427.1, forward strand.
GTGGGTGATATTCCTGCTCTACCACCAACCAACCAGTGGGAGGAGAATTCAGACTCTTATGTCCACATTTATAATGGAAGTGCCTATGTAAACTTGTCCCGCTGCAATTACACCCTCCCGCCAGTGGTGACGCTGCTGGGAAAAGTTGACAGGAAGTGCATGCAGCTGTAAAATTTTTATACGCTACTAGACAATCTCCTCCAACTTACTCAGTGGGAATTTTATGCTGTCCCCTCCCAGTGGATGTACTCAGTGGGGCACGATCATTCGAGGAGGCTGTTGGGGGTGGAGGGCAGGGGCTGGTGATGCGGGGGTGCCCAGGGATCAGGATTGGTGACCAGGAGCCAAAACATCATGCAACCACTGACCTAAAACTGCAATACTGCTAGATATGTGGCCATTCTTGCAAAGAACATCACTTCGGTTTACACACCATTAGCGCAGCTTTCATCCAACAGCGGGATCGGCTGGCTGCATCTGGGGCGGGGTCTGTTCAGCAGGATCCACAATGCTGGGAGGCCATTGCTCTAAGGAATGGGGTTCAGAAAATGAAATTCATTCAATTTAAATACATTTTAATCAAATTTTCCAATACATTTTCCGTGACATGACATTTCAGAGGTTCCATTCTGAAAGGCTGCGCAGATAATAATAAGACAGAGATTCGCAATTGGACATTTCAAAGAGGATATAGAAAAAAGTGATTTAACTTTTAAATTCAAGTGGGAAGAGAGCAGGCTGATGGTTGAGGCACTACATAAAATGAAGAAAATAACAGAATTTGAAATTTGCCTGTAAAACAGATGAACCTAAAACTTGCAACCAAAATTAGCTGGAGGTAAACAAGATGGCGATTGTGACGTTGTTCAGAGAGGGACTGTGAAGAGTTCACAGACTGGGCACAAAGACACCAAGCGACCAGATTGTGTAATTACAGCATGACATGTTTACATAAGCAAAACTCATTATAAGTATGGACAACGGATATTAAAATGGAAATAAGTGTGTCAAAAATGTGACAGCAGAAGTCAAGTGGTGCACACAGTAAATGCTGCAGATGTAAGATTTTTAATAAGGTAACAGATATGGATGATTAATATGGTCCATATCAGTAGTTCTGTCCCTTCCTCCAATTTTCACTATCCTGAAGACTTCCAGACTCTCCTTCAATAACTCTCGCTCACATGGGATGTGCAGTTTCTGTCATATTTTCCACTACCTATTCCACATTGTGCTCTCCTATCATGTGCAAATTTTGCCTTTAAACATAATGGCCCAAAAATTCGGCCGTTCTCGGGTGAGTTCTCAGTGCGTACTCACCCGTATTCGTTCCCGAAGTGCCGGTTTCCTGCATGCACTGCGCATGCGCGGGAAACCGGCACTTCCGGTATGGCGAAGGGGGCGGTTCCTAGGTGAACCGTGTGCGCCTAGAGGCTGTGCGCACGCAGCACACTTAGGTTTTTTTTCAGGTTTCAACGCGAGGGTAAGTATTGAAGATTCTACACAAGTAAAAAGGAGGCGTAAGACCCCTTTTGAACAAGGTAAGTAGTTAATTAAGTATAATTTTTAATTTTTTTCAACAGGTTTATCTTTTTTAGAGACTTTAAAGAAAGGTAAGTTTAGTTTTATAACTTTAAAAAAAAATTAAATTTTTTCAAAAATTAAAATTTTTGTTTAAAGTGGTTAATTTATTTAACTATAGTTATTTTATTATTGTGATGGTTTTTAAAAAAAATTATTTGAGGTTTAGCTGTTCTTTTGGGGCCGATTTCAATTCACAGATTTGACAGGTCTCCTGTCAAATCTATGAATGAAAGATGGTCTGCTGCCATTGGCTCTCCATGGCCCACGTGATCCCAGAGGACGCATCGCACTAACTGCACCCCTGGGACACGCACACACTGCGCGCCGGCACTAGGGAGAGGCCCAGGACCCGAAGTTCCTGCGGGGGCAAACAAGGACGGCAGACGCGGTATGTGATATCGCGGGGGATCCTTACCCCCGCGGCAAGCCTCCGAGTCAAATTTCTGGGCCAATAGCAGCGGGAATTGAGACAGGGTGATTTCACCCATGGAAATTCCTTCCAGCAGTGCATTCTCTTTCTCATCACGTAGTTTCTATAATCCTGCTATTTTCACTTCTGCTATCTTATTTTTGACACCGTTTAATGTTCCAGTATGCCCCAACAACATTTTACGTATGTAACGTTAACAAGTAATATTTTCCTTCATGACTAATATACGTTCTGTGCTGCTACTTTTACAGAGTATTCATAGCTTACCTTTGTGCCCTTTAAGTTTTCCCAGCAGGTTCTCCAGTTCATTGACACCATGTTCACTCATTCAATAGCAGTGTGAAGCGCTTGCTGTCTCATTTGTATTTTTGCACTCCTTACCTAAAATCGGCCTCCATTTCTGTAGTGCTAGTAATCTCCAGAACCTGGTCGAAAAAATGGGCTGTTCCCAAGCTTTGTTGAACCATTCTCTTCCAGAATTTCCAACATTTATGCTGCTTGAGTGGCTCTTTAGCTAGTTGTTATTAAAGGTGCATCACAGACAGCTGTCGTTTTTATCCTTCCTTTGAATAAAATTGCATTCTCAGGAATCGCACATCTGAAAACCACACTGTCCCATGATTTTGTTAGATCACCAATTACAACGAAACAGAGGACCACAATGTCCTGTGGAGATTTCTCCCCGAGTAAGTTGTATCTAGAAATGACCCTCAGTAAGAAGCTTATAGGCCAAACAAAGACCGAGATACTTCTTAATGGCCCAACATTTGCGATCGGAGGCTTCCCGCGGGGCGGATGCTTCCGACCTGTAAAATATCTACGCATTTACCTGGTGGTCCGGGAGATACGGAGGCTTGTGAGCCTGGGCCTCTCTGGGTCCGCGTGGGCAGAGGCCCACGTATCCCAGGGGCGCATGCGGCCCAACCAATGAAAGAAGGGAATCCCCATTCATACTTATGGGAGTTGTGTACATACGGAACGACCATAAGTATGAATGGGGATCACTTAAAAAATGCATGAACACATGAAATAAATAAGAAAAAAAATTACATATTTAAAATGCCAATTAATTAAATATTTTAAACAAAAATTTGATTTTTTAAAAAATAATTAAAGTTTTTTACGTGGCTAAAAATAAACTTACCTTTTTTAAAAGTACTTTTTAATTATAAATGAGTAAAAAAAAATTATTTTTTTATTTTTTTAAACTCTTGTGCTGGTAAAAGCAGGCCTTACGCATGCTTTCACCAGCGCAAGATTTTTAAAGGCTTTCAGCGGGTGGAAGTTGTGCAGAAAGCGGAACTATTTCCTCTGGTGGAGGAAACAGAAACAAGGGGACATAACCTTAAAATTAGAGCCAGGCCGTTCAGGAGCAAAATCAGGAAGCACTTTTCCACACAAAGGGTAGCAGAAATCTGGAACTCTCTCCCCCAAAAGGTTGTGGGTGCTGGGGGACAATTGGAGCTTTCAAGGGTGAGATAGATAGATGTTTGTTAGGTAAGGGTATCAAGGGATAGGGAGCAAAAACAACAACAACAACAACAACAGAAACGAGTAAATACAGATCAGCCCTGATCTAATTGAATGGTGGAGCAGGCGCAAGGGGCTGAATGGCCTACTCCTGTTCCTAATGTTCCTATGTTACTGCAACAGTGACTACACTTCAAAAATAATTCGTTAAATCCAAAGCGTTTGAGACATCACAGGGGCCTGATAAGACAATATAGGGACAATTTTAAGGTTCCTCACCTGCCTAAATAGGGCAGTAGCAGCCTTAAAATGGCATTGTGTTACTTACCACTCTGTTTATGCTGACACTTTGGCCACCGCCACTTTGGGTAAGGTCCTGAGGTGAGAGGCCGAAACCCCTGTCTGTTTCAGGTGGGAGGCCACCTTTAATATGAAAGTAGGGGTCCTAGGACGTATGCAAGGCCCTGACTATAATTTTGAGGTACAAATGAGCAGAGCATGCGCCGTATACGCTCCTCCCATTTGTTCCAGGCATTGAGCGGCCTAACTAACGCTGCTTAGAGGGACCAGTGGAAGCTAGTCAGAAAACAGATTCAATTAATTTTCTAACTTTTATTGTTTTGGGGCCATGAGAAGCACTTTTGCTCTACCTGGGCCCCCAAAAAAAACTCCAGTCCACTGTCAGTCTGTGTGAGGCCCCCCACACCGACAAGGGTTCGCCTCCACCCTCTTCACGGCTCCGACTGTCCCTGCCCTCCCACAGCCAGCGAGCTGCAGCAGGGCACCCGTTTGGCACCCACAGCTCACCAGTCGCACGTAACTGAGGCCCAGGCCTCAAAACGGCTCAGGCTCACAGCGGTAAGGACAGACGGCTATTGCCTGCGCTCTGATAACAGCCTGCCTGTTGTACGCCTCAGGGTTTGTTCTTTTCCTCGCAACCAGAAACAATTTGGTGAAATGCTGCAGATATTGAAGATCTCTTAAGCTGCGCAGCCGCGTGACCGTATAGCCCGTGGGATCTCCCACGCAACTTGGCTCGCCAGCTTTTCGCTGCGAAAAACCATGCATGCACGGTATTTTGAACGGGCCGCGTACCCAAAAAAAATAAGAGTGAACGTTGCCTGACGTGGCAATCCATGTGGCCAGCCATTTCCCAAAAGCATACCCGAGTCTATGAGTATGCAGCACGCGAACTGCTGCTGGTGGAAATGTTAGTTGGCCTAAATTTACAGATAGGTGTACTACATCATTACAAGGTTTACTTTCATGAGGTGACAACTTAGCCTGCAAAAACGATACGATTTATGTGAGTCTATGTTGTTGCCAGGTTGCCTTGCTCGCTGGCAGCGCATATTGGAATCTCAAGCAAGCGCTGCCCACAATTTCCGATAAGTGCAGTTGGCCGGCAAGGTATCCTGACGACTGTGCAGGCTCGCCCAATTACCCCATTGTGTTCTCGTTTATTGATGGATGAGAGCGAATGAGTGGATCAGAGAAACAACACAAAAAAGAAAGGCTTGCATTTTTTAGCACCTTGCACAACCTCAGGACGTCCCAAAGTGCTTTACAGCCAATGAAGTACTTTTTGGAGAGTAGTCACTGTTGTAATGTAGGAAACGCGGCAGCCAATTTGCACACAGCAAGCTCCCACAAACAGCAATGTGATAATGACCAGATAATCTGTTTTAGTGATGTTGGTTGAGGGATAAATATTGGCCCCAGGACACGAGGGGTGACTCCCCTGCTCCTCTTCAAAATTGTGCCACAGGATTTTTTACATCCACCTGAGAGGGCAAACAAGGCCTCAGTTTAATGCCTCATTTTAAAGATGACACCTCTGACAGTGCAGCACTCCCTCAGTACTGCACAGGGAGTGTCAGCCTAGATTTTGTGCTCAAGTCTCTGGAGTGGGACCTGTCCCCACAAACTTCTGACACAGAGGCGAGAGTGCTACCACTATGCCATTTTTCATGCATGCTATTTAGCCTTTTCAAAATCAGGTTGCAGTGTCTGGTGGCCATGCTGGTGAGTAGTGAAGATATATGTAAAATGTAAAAAGCATATTTTGGTTATGTAGTCTTCAGTAATTGCCAGATAGCCCACGGAGAAAATATGATTTAAAAGAACCATCTGCATTCCCTGACTGATTTTTCTTTTAAGTTCTAACTTGATTTATTGGGGTTAGAAGTCAGCAATTGATTTATCGATTTAAATACAAGGACAACTTTTTATGATTAATGATCAAAAATTTGCTTTTAAAAATCCTGTCTTGACATTGAGAATATTCACTGATGTGGCTGCACTCTCGGAAAGCTCTGTCAGGAATATGCTTTATTTTCCTTCAAACTCAAAAAAAAGCTTAGCACGCAATGAAAAATGACAGATAATGGAGAGCCCCTCGAAAGAATCAGCAAGGCCAGCTTTCTTGGAGCCTACCATTAGTGAAATCTGCCTGCCAAATTCTTTCACAGCAGACGAAACTCCGCCCTGAGCCAACATGTCAATTATCTCACTAGAGAAACATCCCTTTAAACAGGAGTTAACTGTGATGCTCACAGCTGTGAGCTCAGACACTAAAAGCCTAGACAATACCATCTCAAAGACAGCAGCAGATGTCTGGGTGGAGGAAGGGAGAAGTACAATATTGTTGACCGTTTACCAGGTGTCTAACCAAGGCAGTGTGCCTCTTGTACAGAGACCAGCACATTGCTGAATATGTTAGTCTAAATAACTATGGGCAAAGAAAAATTCTATGGGTTTTTGTGATTCCCATCATTGAAATAAAGCACAAATCCCCGGGGTGGCGCAGAAAATTCATCGTGTCCATTTACCTAAAAGGTTGGTGAAAGAGGCTGGCCTAAAATTAATAATAAAGAGTAGGGAATGGTGTGTGTAAGGCAGCTACATGAGCTGTGGAACAAGATAAAAAAAGAGATCCAGTTATTCAGCATTGGAGTGAGAAAACAAGGAGTGATGGCTAATGATACGATAGCAAATATATGTAAAGGTCATCGACCTGAAACGTCAACTCTCTTTCTCTCTCTACGGATGCTGCCTGGCCTGCTGAGTTTTTCCAGCGTTTTCTGTTGTTATGATGGCTAATGATACTTTTTCAGTGAATTAAATGGTAAGTCACTGTGGAGCTGGAAATTTTAGCTTCAATTTACCTGGTTCTCCAAATAAAAGGACTCTGTTTCCTTCATAAATAAACTATAAAGTAATGGGGGAGAGAAAATATTCTGCAAAATGTTTTTAAAGTTCATTAACTAATATCTGGCAAGGAGTATTAGCATTAGGTTTTTCAATGTCAGTAACTTTATGACCAAGAACTGTTATAATAATCTCCCATCCATTGTTTTAAGTTTGTTTAGAATTTCTAACTTATTTCAAAATTCCAGAAGGTGCATCCTCACTTGTCACAAATCTAGGGTGAGCCTTGTCTATGTTTAGACAGATCTATTGACAAAACTAACTGAAGAACATTTACTTTAATTACTTGAATTATACATATACTTAACTTATTTATTATATCTATTATATATTACATTCAGCACATAGGGCACACATTTCATTGAAAACTCATTGTAGGGAGTGCAGTACTTGTTACTCCTGCAGGTGACACTAGGATAGGTATTTTCAATGTTAAATGTGTCACACTGTGTGACAGACAGGGCTGGATTTTGTCAGCGGAGGCGGGTTCGCAGCGGGAGAGGTAGTTGGCGGGTTCCGGTCCAGGCTACAGCTGCTCTGTGAAAAGGATTTTCTGTTAATAGGGCTTGTTAAGCCCGCCCTGCAGGGTTCCCGGCCAATTAAAAGGAAGCGGGTCCGATGACATCATTTGATGATGCGTCATCTGTCAGTTTCCTTAAAGAGACCATGGCCGCATTCATTTTGACAGTTGTGCTGTCAGCGTTCTGCAGCATTGAAGTGCAAACACAACAAGCACTGCATAAAGGTGCACGGCTGCACCCAGACTCTCCCATGACTCCCTCCGTATGCTTATAGAGGGAGTCACAGCATGCAGGGAGGTCTTCTTCCCTTCCAATGGGCGGAAAAGACCTCCACAGGACACCAACGCAGCCTGGTTGAACATTGCACAGGAGGACACAAGCAGGGATGTCATCAAGAGCACTTGGCTGCAGTGGCGCAAACCTTTCAATGATCTCAGTAGATCACAAAACATCACTGAAAAGCCACACTCAACCTCATCCTGCTGTGCCACTCATCACATCCCCATCACTCTGCCTTCCATACCCTACTCCTGCACATCCTTACTCACACCAACTTACCTTGCACCTCCACCCATCCCTCTCTATCTACATTATCACTTCCCAATCTCACTAGCCACCCCTCACACTCACCCTCATCCTAGTGCAATCATAACAACTAACAAGACATAAGGGTAGGCACTTGGGTGTTTTATGCAATGGTCGTGTAAATTTTCTGTTAATGTGTTGTCAAACATTGAAATCTTTATTTTCAACATTTTGCCTTATTGTACAGATCTGTGCTGATCTTTAGAAGTATCTTAGTGAGTTGCTGTGAATGGTGAGACATAACGGTATCCTCGCAATTGTGATGAGTGTGAAAGGACGTATGTAAGGCCCTGACTATAATTTTGAGGTACAAATGAGCAGAGATGACAGAAGCGATCTGTCAATGGTGAGAGAGCTTGCTCCAAGGAGGTGACAGCTCCAAAGTGTCTTCCAAGTCCTGAAGGCTCAAGCTTCTGACATTGGAAAGTGACCAGCTGTGAAATGATAGCTTTCCTACCACGTTTGCAGCTGTCACCTATTCACAGTAATGGGGAGACATAGAGAACCCGACCTACTTACCTGACGTGATCTCCGAGAGACGTGAACCCCGTTAAAAATGTGGGAAAATAGAAAAAGGCTGGCAAAATAGTAGGTAACAAGCAGTTAAGTATCTTAAGTGCCTCCCTCGCCACTTGGTGTCGGGACTGTTCTGAAATCGCAGACCCAACACTCTGGAAACTTACATGGAGGCGAGTTCGTGGTGGGTTCCCAACCTGCTGTCAATCATTTCGATTTTGACGGTGGACCCATCTCCAAACCCGTACACTGAGCGCCGGCAAAATTACGGCCACAGAAACCGCTATTTTATAGTGAGAGTTTGATTGGTCTATCTGGCCACCAGGTTCCCACAAATCACTCAAACTGCTTTCTGAAAAAAAAATGAATACACCATTTTTTTCTCAGTAACTGAAATTTCCAAATCCAAAATATATATTTTTTTAAACGTAAATAGATATTTCACAATAACATGATTACACCTGTCCATTGAATTATCTTTTTCATCTTTTAATGCCTTCATTACAATTTTCACTTGAAGAGCAAGGGAGTAGAGGAAGCACAAGTGATTCAGGGCGGGGATGGGAATGGAGACACTGAGGACCATATTTTGCCACCGCAAATGCAACCTGCTGCCATTGGGGGCTCCTTTCAATGCCATACTGCTCATCCAAAAGAAGAAAAATGCAGAGAGAGAAGCAAAAAGAAGAGTTAATGAGAGAGACGCTGCAGGGAAGAGACAGAGAGAAGCAGAAGCAAGAGGAGAGACAGCGAGAAAGAACAACACACAGAAATCAGAGACAAGTGCTGTGGGCAATGCAACGGGAGACTGACTAATAACCATAAATTTTCACAAGCACTTTTTTGAAAATATTTTCATCTTGTAGTGATATAACTTTGCTGGCAACATTTACGTTATGAAACATCAATATTTAGCAATGTACGAAGTCTTCTCATGTGCTGCTTTATTTGCAATGCAGAAAAGAAAAGCATTACATTATAAATCAAACGTAAATGACAAAGAAACAAAGGGGGAAAAATTCAGTTGGTTGCGCCTCCCGTTAGCGCCTTAAGAGGGCGCTAATGGGGCGCAAAGCATCTACCGCCCGGGCGCGGCGATGTTTGCGCCGCTCGTGAAATTAACTAGATATTTTGCGGCGGCACTAAAGTGTACCGCCACGATCTCCTGCACCGATCAGTCGAGTGCGCAACGCCCCGGTATCGCCCCGGAGCGGATATTGAGTGGCGCCCCCTGCCTTACCGCCTGCCGCTAGCAACGACAGGTTGAGGGGAGCGTTTTACAGTCAGGAAGGGACTGGGGGAGCGCTATTTAAAGGCGACCGCTTCCTGCCTTTTATTGTTGGTGACATTTTTGAACCACGCATTCTGAGAGAGAGAGAGAGAGAGAGAGAGAGAGACTTCTGGAGAGATTCAACGCTGTGTGAAGGAGTTTTGGGTACTGAGCAGCACTTTGCAGGTACATTTTGATTTGCCCTTCCTTGTATCGATTTAGAAGAGACTGTGGGGGTTGCACTCTGAGCTCTTTCCCTGGTACTCTCCATTGTTCTTTCCAGCAGATTTGATGTGCAGGTCTCTCCAGGCCGAGATTCAAGGCTGCAATGAGCAGGATGTGGATGGAAAGCAAGATCAACCCTCCCCTTTAAGAACTGGCCGGCGCCATTGTGTGTGTGTTCCATTGCTGACTGACATCACATGAGCTTCGCCAGCGCTCTGAGGTAGCGCCTCGCTCCTCGGCCTTTGCGCCTTAAGACAGGTGTGAAGTGCCTGATTTAGTGCTCCAATCACCTCTAGGGGCGATAAAAGTCAAGTTTGCAGTCGGTGGCGATAATTAGCGCCAGGCGCTAATCTTTGCGCCCGGCCGATAATTGCGCCCCAAATAAGAACATAAGAACATAAGAAATAGGAGCAGGAGTAGGCCAATCGGCCCCTCGAGCCTGCTCCGCCATTCAATAAGATCATGGCTGATCTGATCCTAACCGCCAATCTACTATCTATCACAGAACCATCTCCTGCATCTAACAGAATTGCACACACGAAATAGGAGCAGAATCAGGCTACACAGTCCCTGGGCCCGCTCCACTACCCACAGGGCCATGACCGATCCGAACCTAGACTCATGTCCAAATTCCTGCCCGCTCCCCGTAACCCTTAATGCCCTTTACTTCTAGGAAACTGTCTATTTCTGTTTTAAATTTAATTAATGTTGTAGCTTCTACAGCTTTTTGTGGCAGCATATTCCATGGACCTACCACCCTCTGAGTGAAGTAGTTCCTCCTCATCTCAGTTTTGAAAGAGCAGCCCCTTATTCTAAGACTATGTCCCCTAGTTCTCGTCTCACCCGTCATCGGGAAATGGGGCGATACTGAATTTCTCCCCCAAACTGTTTGTCATTTCCGTCTTTCAGATTGTGTGCTTTTGAAACCTGGGTTTTTAGCCTTAACTTCATACCTTGTAGAAGGCTACAACTAAATCAGAAAATCACAATGGGGCTCATTTTAATTTTTGGCTTAAGTGTAAAGCAGGTGATATCAGATCAGTTGTCCATCAGACACGTCTCCCGATTTCCTTTCCATTGACTTGAAGCCTGAAATTTATAAGCAATTCAGTGGCTAAACATCACAATCATGCTCTAGATCTCAGACTATCCAGGAACAAATCAACATGAGAAAGAAAAAAGTTCAAAAAGTTTCAGAAAGTTGTGAAGTAAAGCTGAATAGTTGAAAAGATTGACAAAAAATTATTACATGACTGAAACCAGATTTAAAGAGAAAACAGAGCACAGTGATATAATGGAAAAGGATCCCTGGCTTTGTTGCTATTGGGTTTAGAGGGAGAACTATATACCACTGAGTTAGATAAAAACAGACAATACGATGGACTTCACTGTGTATTATAGAAGAATAAAGTTTGGAATTAGCGAAGCAATTTACTTCAGGCAAATACTAAATTTCACATGGTAATATTTTCAGTTGTTGTGATCAAACAAGCTATGTGCTTCTTACAAAGGATTACATAAGATTACATAAGATATACGGCACAGAAACAGGCCATTCGGCCCAACTAGTCTATGCCGGAGTTTATGCTCCACTCGTGCCTCCTCCCGTTTTTCCTCATCTAACTCTATCCGTATAACCCTCTATTCCCTTCTCCCTCATATGCTTATCTAACCGCTCCTTAAATGCATCTATACTATTCACTTCAACCGCTCCCTGTGGTAGTGAGCTCCACATTCTCACCACTCTCTGGGTAAAGAAGTTTCTTCTGAATTCCTATTGGATTTCTTGGTGACTATCTTATATTAATGGCCTCTAGTTTTGTTCTTCCCCACAAGTGGAAACATTCTCTCTGTATCTACTCTATCAAAACCTTTCATGATTTTAAAGATCTCTATTAGGTCACCCCTCAGCCTTCTTTTTTCAAGAGAAAAGAGACCCAGCCTGTTCATCCTTTCTTGATACCTCGCATTTCTGGCATCATCCTTGTAAATCTTCTCTGCACCCTCTCCAGTGCCTCTATATCCTTTTTATAAAATGGCGACCAGAATTGTACGCAGTACTCCAAGTGTGGTCTAACCAAGGTTCGATACAGGTTTAGCATAACTTCCCTACTTTTCAATTCTATCCCTCTAGAAATAAACCCTAGTGCTTGGCTTGCTTTTTTATGGCCTTGTTGAACAATGTCGATACTTTTAGTAATTTGTGTATTTGTACTCCGAGATCCCTTTGCTCCTCTACCCCATTTAGATTCTTATTTTCCAAGTAATATGTGACCTCCCTATTTTTCTTACCAAAATGTAATAACTCACATTCATCTGTGTTGAATTTAATTTGCCAATTATATGCCCATTCTGCAAGTTTATTAATGTCTTCTTGTAATTTGTTGCAGTCCTCCTCAGTATTGACTATCCCCCCCAATTTGGTGTTGTCCACAAATTTAGAAAATATGTTTTTGATTCCAAAGTCTAAATCGTTAACATAAATTGTGAACAACAGTGGTCCCAGCACTGATCCTTGTGGAACACAAAACTTCCCACCTTCTGCCATACTGAAATCAAATAGAGAATTCAGAAGAAACTTCTTTATCCCTACTTTCTGCTTTCTGTCTTGAAGCCAGTTAGCTATCCATTCTGCTACTTGTCTCCTGACTCCGCATTCCCTGACCTTATTCATTAGTCTATTATGTGGTACCTTATCGAAGGCTTTTTGAAAATCTAGATAAATTACATTTACTACATTACCCTTGTCTACTCTCTCTGTTACCTCTTCAAAAAATTCAATTAAGTTGATCAAGCAAGACTTTCCCTTTTGAAATCCATACTGTCTATTTATTATTATATTTTTGGTTTCTAGATGTTCTTCCATTTTCTCCTTTAGTAGGGATTCCATTACTTTTCCTACCATCAATGTTACGCTGACTGATCTATAGTTCCCTGGACATGTTCTATCTTCCTCTTTAAATATAGGTATTAAGTTAGCTATCTACCAGTCCTCTGGCACTACACCCTTTTCTAATGAATTACTAAATATGTGTAGTAATGCCTCTGCTATCTCTTCCCTAGATTCTTTTAAAATGCACGGATGTAATCCCTCCGGACCAGGGGTTTTATCCTCTTTGAGTTTCATTAGTTTATTTAATATATCTCCTCATTTTATTTTAAATGCAGTTATCTCATTACTAATCTCATCATCTGATGTCATCTCCACCTGTTCTATCTCCCTGGTAAATACTGAAGCAAAGTAATTATTTAATATCTCTGCCATCTCTCTATAGCTGCCTGTGGTATTATCCCGTCCATCTCTTAGTGGCCCTATTCCCATCCCGACCTTCCTTTTTTTATTTACGTGCTTGTAATATATTTTACTATTTTGTTTTATGTTCCTTGATAATTGAATTTCATAGTTCCTCTTTGCCTTCCTAATTGTTTTTTTGACTTCTCTCCTGATCTCTTCGTATTCTCCCTTATCATGCTCTGCCCTGCTATCCATGTAGTTAATGCATGCCTCTTCCCTTACCCTCAATTTTTCCCTTGTGGCTTTAGTCATCCATGGTGTCTAATTAATGTTTAGCTTGTTTTTGTTTTTTAGTGGTATATATTTTTTGCTGGACTCTGTTGAACAGTTTTAAATATTTCCCATTGCTGTTCTACATCACTGTTTGCCAATATCGTTGTCCATTTTATTTTCCCAAGTTCTATTCTCAGCCCCTCAAAATCAAATTTTCTCCAATCTATTACCCTGGTCTTTGTCATACTTATGTCTTTCTCAGTTATCATCTTAAAGCGTATTATATTATGGTCACTATTGCTTAGATATTCCCCTACTTTTACTTCTCTTATCTGCTCTGGTTCATTCCCCATTACTAGATCCAATAGCGAATCCTCCGTTTTGGGCTTTTTACATATTGGGTTAGAAAGGAGTCCTGTACACATTGTATGAACTCCATTCCCTTATCCCCTTTTCCTACCTCTTCTGTCCAATAAATATTTGGGGAGTTGAAACCCCCCATGATTATTATTCTATGTTTTTTACTCATTTCCCTAATTTGTTTGCATATTTCTTCCGCCACCTCCCTTCCACTATGAGGTGGTTTGTAGACTAGCCCTATTAGGGTGAGCGATCCTTTATTATCTTTTATCTCTATCCACATGGATTCTATTTCTGTTTTGCTGATAGCTGTATTACTTTTTTCTACTGTCATTATATTATCCCTAATAAGTACAGAGACTCCTCTTGAGCGGTAGCCTGAACAGGCCAGTCAATGTATTCTGTGCAGGAACTTGTCATTATATCTATTAACTGTTCTTTGCTACCTGATCTTACATTTATTTATAACTCTGCCAAACAGTCTAGTCCATTACAGGTAAGAAGTAAAGAGCCAGAAACGTATTTTTAAAAAATTCAAAATAAAAGTTTAATAAAACAGGCAGAAAAAATCAAAGTTAACGTTTCAGGTCTGGGACCCTTCATCAGAACTGGAAAAGTTCTGACGAAGGGTCCCAGACCTGAAACGTTTAACTCTGTTTCTCTCTCCACGGATGTTGCCTGACCTGCTGAGTGTTTCCAGCATTTTCTGTTGTTATTTCAGATTTCCAGCATCCGCAGTATTTTGCTATTGTAAAAAAATCAAAGTATTGATGCTAAATCAGAAATACTCCAGCACGCCTTTACTTACAAATAATCTATAGCATGTATGAATATCTTCATTACAAAAAAGGAAGCGAAGCAGTGAGTGTACATCTTAAGATAAAGAACTCACCCAATATAATAGTGCAGTGGTTTGATGCTACCCACATGTGAGAAGTTCTATATAAAGTTAATTCTATTTCTTTTCTTGTGTGTTTTTCTCCTTCTCCCTTTCCCTTGATCTGTTTCTTTTTAAATACTGCTCACAATTAAGTTGTTGAATGGTTTTATACAGAGTACAACAACCCCATTTAAGAAATTGAGAACAGTCATTGTTTCTTCTGTTTGCCAAGTTGGGTACATAAATCAGGGGAAAGTGCCAAATCATGGGATTGCTAATTTTACACCAGTGCCTCTTTCATCATGCATAGAGGTCACTGTAGGCTTGGAGCCTGAGCTGGCATTATGTATTTTAGAAAGTCAAGACAGTGATCATTTAATCCATTGAAAGTGCTATACGGAATTCAACTGATTGATTATTGTAGGGGGAATTCAACACTGGAAGCAGATTCAAAGGAAGCTTATAGCTTAATTCCTAGTTGACACTTACAAAGTGACCACGTACACGAGAGGTTGCATATCTTGTATTGGACCACACACACTTAATGTGTAGCACTGAAATATATTCACTTGATAATATACACAGTGCAGTTTAATAAAATATAAACAGAAAATGCTGGTCCGACAGCATCTGTGGAGAAAAAAAGAGTTAACATTTAAGGTCAATGACCTTTCATCACAGCTTTCCAATGGCATTCCTCATGGTGCATTGGAGGATATGTTGTTTTATGCTATGTAAGGTACAATTATTATCTAGGCCACTAAATTATGATAACTAAATATGTAAAATTTAATTATTATTACAAACTATTATGGGAGGTATAGATGTAGTTTTGGGTTGATGTTATTTGATATGTCCAGATTTTAGTAAATCCATGGCCCTGATTATTATAGGGCCATCATTTGTTGTAGCAGGGCATCTAACGCTGTCTGCCGTTAGTTAGACTTGCCCTTGCACCCTTCAGCTCAAAACATTTTTGCCCATTATGTTGCTGAAAGTGTGAGCTGATAACGAAGCAGTGAGAGAAACAGGACATCTGGGACCTGAGTGAACAGGGCAACCAACTGTGTATCTCCTTAACCAATTAGATTGAAGGACTGTGAAATTAACAGTGCAAGGACTGAGAAGGAAGTGTAAAATAGAGTGGGTAATTCAATGTCAAATCAGGTAAAGAAAGAAAACAAATAGAGGGAAAGGAAGATTGGATTAAGAGGGAGAGAAAAAAGAGACAGAAAGGAAAAGTTAAAAAAAATTGACATTTTCAAAATCTCCAACAACAATTAAAACCTGAAGGAATGAGATTCCACACTTATTATTGTTAATTTTCAGTTCCTTAGAGGTTGTTTGGCAGTAATTAACACTTATCACGTTATTAAAAGGGTACTTAGACTGGAATGGACAAGACTTAATTTTCTGTGGTGACTTTAGTTCATATCTAGTGTGCAAATACAGCAACTTCATGCCGTTCAATGCATTTCAATGGTGAGCCAGACAGTGGGATGCCATTTTCGTGAAGCTAATGGTGGAGTGGCGCAACTCAGAGAGCAACTTTTGGATTTTTGAGCTTAACAGCGCATCTGCCCCATTTATGCATAAATAACAGCAAGTGTCGTTAGCCTCGCCATTAATTTCACAGGAAAATCTGGGCCAATATATAGAAAGAAAGAATGAACTTGCATCTATATAGCACTTTTCACGATCTCAGGACATCCCAAACACTTCACAACCAATTAATTACTTTTGAATGTAGTCACTGTTGTAACATTGGGAATATAGGGAAATGAGGCAGCCAATGTGTGCACAGTAAGGTCCCACAAAGAGCAATGAGATAATGAACAGATAATCTGTTTTAGTGATGTTGGTTGAAGGATAAATGTTGGCCAGGATAATTGTTAGATCTGTGGGGGGGTGGTATTGAGGGCTCTAGAAGGAGTTGCAGTGATATTTCACGAGTCTGGAATGGGATGGTGGGAAACAGTGATGGGAGGGTTGTCTTGGTGTATGGAAGCATTGTGTGGGTGGTGGCAGGGTGTAGTAGCATTGGATAAGGGAGTTGCTTGGTGTGATAATCCTGAGCATGTAATTCTCAGTGGCAGATGTCTACAGAGTGCTGTTGAACAAAGTGCTAGTTGTGGCCATGACCTGAAGTAGGTATAAGTTCTTTTAATCATCTAGTGCACTTTTACTATCTTAATAAAAGGACAGTGAGAGCTTTAAAGAACTTAAAGCTGGTTCCTCTGTGGCATTTGGGAAGGTGACAATAGGGGTTTTTGTCAAGTGCGCTTCAAGAGTAGGGAGTGGGTAAATGCATGGACACTTAGTAAATGATGGTGAGGTGTGTTAGAAGGGACAGAGAGAGGAAAAGACGCAGGCACTTGGGGTGGGATAGGCAGAAGGAAGAAGGAAGTGGAGGAAGGTATGGTTACTCGTGGGCACAGACACCAGCACTCAGGGCAGGTAGGGATGGAAGAAGGTCATAAGCCTTCATTAATTCTTCTCCCTCCCCCAAAGTTTCAGAAAAGGACTTCCTAGCACTGAGATTATTTAAAGTGCGTACTGCGCTTGGACTGGAATTTCAAACTTATTACCGTGATAGTAAAAGCGCAGCAAGAACTTAGCAACTTAAAACCCATTTCCAGTTATCCACAGGAACATGGGTTTTGCAGTACAGGGCTGGGAAGAATAAGGTTGGGTTGCGAGATGTGGCAGGTGGAATTGGCATGGGGGAAAGGCCACCCTCAAGAGCAGAAAATGGGTGGCTTATAGCTTGGGAGCAGCAAGAGAGGATGAGAGAGGCAGTAGTGGGCACCATTGGGTGTAAAGCCCAACTTTAATAGATCTGAGACAGTGGTATTTTGGAGAGTAGCACCACGGTGTAACTTGACTTGTGATGAAGCTGGCAAGTCTGACTGGGTGGTAAGTGTAATCTAGAGGTACATTTCAGTGTGATTGGCTGGTGTTATAGGCAGATGTGAGACAGATGTGTCAGCAATAGCATGACACAAATAACATGATGGAAAAGTGTTTATCAGAAGGAAGCGTTACACTTAGAGGAAGTTTGCACTATACACAAGACTTTGGGATAGATTTTAACTTCCACTTTTCTCTCTTGTCCCCAACAGCCTCTCTACTTCAAAAAAAACATTCAAAATTGATATATCTGATTAAATTCAGTTGGTTCATGACTCCCAATAGCGCCGGGCAGGGGCGCTAATGGGGTGCTAATGAAGTAGCGCCGGGGCGAGGCGAATCCAGCGCCTCGCGCCAAATCCAGTCACCCCCCTTAGCGCTGCAGCTAACAGTTAGCTCCTGGGGCTTTAGCGCCAGGCAGATCGTGACATCAGTGAGCGTGCAACACTCACTCAGCGCCCGATCTGCCAAATTGATTATCGCCCCCTGCCTTAGCGCCTCACCCCGACAACGACAGGAAGAGGAGGCGTGAAGCAGGCAGATGGCAGATCCAGGGGCGCTACTTATAGGGATCAGTCGCAGCTGTCAGGTTAGTGCTGTTTCACTGCTTCCTTGTCAGTTTGAGATTGCGCAAGAGTTTAATTCAGTCGTTCAAAGGTTCTTTAGTATCAGGAGTGTTGTGGCTACTAAAAATTTGTTACATTTATTCTGACAAAATTTCAAAGTGCTATTCATCGTTACATTAATGGGGGCTGTACGGGCAGTCGACCTCGCCCCCCAGGATCTACGGTGGAGGGAGCGCAGGCAGCGAGAAGATTGGAACATGTGGCCAGAGGGAGGAGAAGGGCCATCAGGACTCTCAACAGGAGGCCTTACCCTCCGAGGGTATTCCGAGGGCACTTCTCCTACCTCCAATTAGAAGGCTCTGCTTCACCAAGGAGGTGGACACCGAACTCCACCACCTCCTGCAACCAGACCTCCAGCCTCAGATCAGGTCGACCACGGCTCTCTCAGTGGCAGTCAAGGTCACCGTCACCCTCAACTTACCTTTCTTGTTCCAGGTGTTTTCGCGGGATCCTGCCCGCGATCGATCAGCCTGGCACTCTGCTTGAGTGCCGGGCTAATCGCGCGGGATCACGGCTGCCTTGGTGGTCCAGGTAGGTACTTTTTCTATTGCAGAGCCTGCAGCGATGGCCCTTCCCTTTAAGGGAGGGCAGGAGCCTTTTTGAACGCGGCAGCGCTGCACGGCCCAGTGTGTAGCGCTGCTGAAGTCTCCACCCTGCCTGCTGTCGATTGCGCTCCAGGAAGGAAGTGGAACGCTTGATTTAGCACTCCACTTCCTTCCTGGAGCGCAAAACCGAATTTTTTTAAAGTTTAGAAATATTAGCGCCTGGCACTAATCTTTCTCAACTTTTAAAAGTTAGCGCCCCAAACGGGGCCTATAAGGAATTTCTCCCCCTAGAAGTTTCAGTTACTGAGAAAGAAAGAAAGACTTGCATTTATATAGCGCCTTTCACGACCTCAGGATGTCCCAAAGCGCTTTACAGCATAGTCACTGTTGTAATGTAGGAAACACGGCAGTCAATTGCACGCAGCAAGCTCCCACAAACAGCAATGTGATAATGACCAGATAATCTGTTCTTGTTATGCTGATTGAGGGATAGATATTGGCCAGGACACCAGGGGATAACTCCCCTGCTCTTCTTTAAAACAGTGCCATGGGATCTTTTACGTCCACCTGAGAGAGCAGACAAGGCCTCAGTTTAACGTCTCATCTGAAAGACGGCACCTCCGACAGTGCAGCACTCCCTCAGCACTGCACTGGAGTGTCAGCCTGGATTTTTCTGCTCAAGTCTCTGGAGTGAGATTTTAACCCACAACCTTCTGACTAGAGGCAAGAGCGAGAGAGAGAGTGCTACCCACTGAGCCACGGCTGACACTAAAATTATTGTTGAAAACAATTTCAGAAAACATTGAGTGATTTGGAGGAATACAGTGGCCAGATTGTTCAATTAGAATGACAAGTTTACATAGACACAACCCATTATAAATGGGGAAATAGGATTTTTTTATGGGACTATCTTGACACAAGAAGTATGACAAAAATGTGACAAGAGGAAATCAAAACAGAAAATGCTGAAGACACTCAGCAAGTCAGGCAGAGCATTTGTCAGGAGAAGTGACAAGTCAACACTTCAGGCATTGCCCTTTATCAGAACCAGATAATATTACAACTGAATAGCTTATGAGAAAGAACAGAATGAGGGAAAAACGTACACACGAGAAAAGGAAAAGGTGAGCTGTAAAGTGGTGAGGTGGAAAACAGGAGATGGTTAATTGGCAGAGGTAATGATAGCGTGAGACAAAAGGAGGCATGGTGAGGGAAATTAGAGAAATAAAAGACAGATATAAGACCCAGATACTGTGTGAATAGTTAAGTTAATAGTTAAGTTGGTTAAGTTGTAAAGGAGAGCAGAGCAGAGGAAGCTCCAGTGGCTGAAGAGTGAACCAACACCAGGGGTGCAGATCAGCCCACCGGCGGAGGACTGATGGAGGATGCCCACCCCAAGCACCCACCCCCTGCTTCCCCCATCCCTTCAAGACACACGACAACGCAAAATCATCGAGCAGAAACTGATAGCCAAGTTCCGCACCCATGAGGACGGCCTCAACCGGGATCTTGGTTTCATGTCACGCTACATGACGTAGAGTCATCGTTGTCTGGTTCACAGATGTGATTTCCAGTTTTAAAAAAAAGTTAAAAGCTTAACTGCAGACTGCAGTATTTGACACGTTGGACCCCCTGTGACCCCACCTCATTGTCTTAGCTATATTCTGCTGTGTCTTTGATGTAATGCCTTCCTGACTGATTGTATCGCTGCAAACACATTGTTCTCTGTCTATATATGCTTTGTATCTGATTTGTATTCCCTCACTTCACCTGACGAAGGAGCAGCACTCCGAAAGACTCGTAATTTCAAATAAAACTGTTGGACTATAACCTGGTGTTGTGCGACTTCTCATTTTTGTCCCCCATCCCTAGAAGTACTGGTACACCAATTCCACTTTACCAGCACCTATTGCCAGAGAGAAAATAGGAGCTGTGGTTAAGGTTTGAAGTTGTTGCAATCAATATTAAGGCCAGAAAACTGCAAAGTGCCTAGTAGAAACATGAGATGCTATTCCTCCAGCTTGCTTTAAGTGGGACAGAGAATTGAAGTGGCAAGCGACAGAGAGCTCGGGGTTGCGCTTGTGGACTGAACAGAGGTATCAGCAAACCGATCGCCTGATCTATATTTGATCTCCCCAATGAAGAGGAGACCGCATAGTGAGCAGCGAATACAGTATACTAGGTTGGAGAAGTACAAGTAAATCGCTGCCTCACTCGGAAGGAGTATTAGGAAAGTGGTGTGGGAAGAGGTGAATGGGCAAGTGGTGCATCTACTGCACTCACATGTGAAGGTGCCTGGGGAAGGAGAGCAGGTGTTAGGGGTGATGGAAGAGTGGATTAGGGTGTTAAATAGGAAATGATCCTTTTGGAATGTTGAAGGAGGAAGGTAAGGGAAAGCACGTTTGGTGATGGGATCAAGTTGGAGGCAGCGGAAATGGTGTAAGATGATCTGTCAAATATATAGGCTGGTGGGATAGAAGGTGAGGGCAAAGGAGACCCTATCACGGTTCTGGAAGCAGGGAGAGGGAGTCAGGGCTGAATTACGGAAAATGGAACAGACTTGGTCAAGGGCCCTGTTTACAAGTAGAATCTGTAGCTGAGATGGCATCGTCAGAGCAGATGGGACAGAAGGAGAAACCGGATAAAGGGAATGGAGTCCTTATGGGAAGTGTGGTGGGAAAAAGTACAATCTAGGCAGTTGTGGGAATTGGTGGGTTTGTAATAAATATCAGTACATAACCTATCCCCAGAGATGGAGGTAGAGAAGTCCAGGAAAAGAAGTGAAGAGTCAGAGATGGACCATGTAAAGGTAAGGGAGGGATGGAACTTTGAAGCAAAATTAATGAAATCCTTCATATCAGGGCAAGAGCTGGAAGCAGTATCGGCACAGTCATACACAGTCATGTAACGGAAGAAGAGATCAGGAAGGGGATCTGAGTTGAACAGGAACAAAGCATGTTCGACATATCTTATAAAAAGACAGGCACAGCTAGGACCAATGTTGGTGCCCACAGCGACACCTTTTATCTGGAGGAAGTGAAGGGAGTTAAAGGAAAAGTTGTTTAAGGTGAGCACAGTTTCAGGGGCTGTGGCATTTGGAAACTGGTTGGGCTTCACAGAATCACAGAATCCCCACCAGTGCAGATAGAGGCCATTTCGGCCCATCGAGCCTGCACTGACACATATCCCACCCTATCCCCGTAACCCCACGTATTTAATCCCCCCCAACACTAAGGGTCAATTTATCATAGCCAAATCAACCTAACCCGCACATCTTTGGACTGTGGGAGGAAACCGGAGCACCCGGACGAAACCCACGCAGACACGGGGAGAATGTGCAAACTCCACACAGACAGTCACCCGGGGCCGAATTCGAACCCGGGTCCCTGGCGCTGTGAGGCAACAGTGCTAACCACATGCCACTGTGTTGCCCTATTCTTCTATTCAAGGAAGAAGTGGAGCATGCAAGCCATCCTGGTAAGGGATGAAGATGTAGAGGGACTGTACGTCCATAGTGAATAGGAGACGGTTAATGCCAGGAAACTGGAATTGGTTAAAGCAGGTGTCTGAAGAATCGCAGATGTAGGTGGGTAAGGACTTGACAAGGGGAGAAAAAAAACTGTTGAGAAGAAGAAGAAATAACTTCCATGGAACAGGAGCAGGCTGAAAGGATGGGTCTACTGAGACAACCCTGTTTGTGGATCTTGGGCTGGAGATAGAAGCGAGCTGTGCAGGGGGGACTATGTGGTGGGAGACTGTGGGGGGAATTTCTTCAGAAGTGATGAGGTCAGTAATGGTCTGAGAAATGAGGGCTTGGTGTTCATTAGTGGGGTCATGATCCAGGGGGAAATAGGAGGAATTGTCAGAGAGTTGGCTTTCAGCCTCAGCAAGGTAGAGGTCCTTCCACCACCAGCACCTACCGCATCAGCAGGTTTGATAATGATGTCAGGGAAATTAAGCTGTGCACACAGATATAAGATTTTCAATATTTTATAAAGGTATATATTACATATACACACACATATATACATATATATTCTTAAGCACTTTGGGGGAGAAATTCAGTATCGCCCTGTTTGGGGCGCAATTATCGGCCGGGCGTAAGGTTTAGCACCTGGCGCTAATTATCGCCTCCGACTGCAAACTTGGCTTCTATTGCCCCTGGAGGTGATTGAAGCGCTAAATCAGGCGCTACACACCTCTCTTAAGGTGCTAACGCCGAGGAGCAAGGCGTTACCTCAGAGCGCTGGCGAAGCTCATGTGATGTCAGTCAGCAATGGAACACAGACACACTGGCCCCGGCCAGTTCTTAAAAGGGAGGTTCGATTTTGCTCTCCATCCACACCCTGCTCATTGCAGCCTTGAATCGCAGCCTGGAGAGACCTATACATCAAATCTGCTGGAAAGAACAATGGAGAGACCCAAGGAAAGAGCTCAGAGTGCAGCCCCCACAATCTCTTCTAAATCGATGCAAGGAAGGTCAAATCAAAATGAACCTGCAAAGTGCTGCTCAGTACCCAAAATTCCTTCACACAGCGTTGAATCTCTCCAGAAGTCTCTCTCTCTCAGAATGCGTGGTGCAAAAATGTCGCTGACAAAAAAAGGCAGGACGCGGTCGCCTTTAAATAGCGCTCCCCCAGTCCCTTCCCGACTGCAAAACGCTCCCCTCAACCTGTCGTTGCTAGCGGCAGGCGGTAAGGCAGGGGGCACCTGTATATCCAGTCCAGGGCGCTACTGGGGCGTTGCATGCTCCACTGACATCACGATCTGCAGGCGCAGGAGATCGTGGCAGTAGTGTTTAGCGCTGCCGCAAAATGTCTGGTCAATTTAGCGAGCGGCGCAAACATCGCTGCGCCCGGGCGCTAGTTGCTTTGTGCCCCATTAGCGCCCTCTTAGGGCGCTAACGGGAGGCGCAAAGCAACTGAATTTTTCCCCCTTTATATGATTTATACTGAACTACTAGTTGTGCTACAAAGATTTGTGAGCAGCTGTTTTTTTCTGCAGTTTATAGAATCTTGATCTGAACAAAACCTTGATCCAAGCAGCGTATTTCCTAGTAAGCTAGTTATTCATTTATCAGAATTTAAATGTATGAACAGAACAATGAAACAAGCAATGCAAACATTTAATAGGTGATTCAATCAACAACCAGGGATTTGGAGTACTGTACTCATGTAGATAAATAATCAAATTTATTACATGAAAACAGCAACTTGCATTTATATAGCGCCTTTAATTTAGTAAAATGTCCCAGGGTGCTTCACAGGAGCGATTATCAAACAAAACATGACACCAAGCCACATAAGGATATATTAGGGCAGGTGACCAAAAGCTTTGTCTAAGAGATAGATTTTAAAGAGCGTCTTAAAGAAAGAAAGAGAGGTAGAGAGGCTGAGGGTTTAGAGAGGGAATTCCAGAGCTTAGGGCCTCGGCAGCTGAAGGCACGGCTGCCAATGGTGGAGCGATTAAAATCGAGGATGCGTCGATATCTCAGAGGGCTGTAGGGCTGGAGGAGGTTACAGAGATAGGGAGGGGCGAGGCCATGGAGGGATTTGAAAACAAGCATGAGAATTTTAAATCAAGGCATTGCTTAACCGGGAGCCAATGTAGGTCAGAGAGCACAGGGGTGATGGGTGAACGGGACTTGGTGCGAGTTAGGACACGGGCAGCCGAGTTTTGAATGACTTTAAGTTTATGGAGGGTGGAAGATGGGAGGCCGGCCAGGAGAGCGTTGGAATAGTTAAGTCTAGCGGTAACAAAGGCATGGATGAGGGTTTCAGCAGCAGGTGAGCTGAGGCAGGGGCGGAGTCAGGCGATGGTTAAGGAGGTGGAAATAAGTGGTCTTAGTGATGGCGCAGATATGTGGTCGGAAGCTCATCTCGGGGTCAAATACGACACCAAGGTTACGAACAGTTAGGATCAGCCTCAGACAGTTGCCAGGGAGAGAGATGGAGTTGGAGGCTAGGGAACGGAGTTTGCGTTGGGGACCAAAGACAATGGCCCAGAAATTGGAGTTCGATGGTTGCCGCGGGGGTAAGGATCCCCCGCGATATCGCACTCCGCGCCTGCCTTTATGGTTTTGGGCCCACAGGAACTTCAGTTCCTGGGCCTCTCCCTGGTGCTGGCGTGCAGTGTGTGCGTGTCCCAGAGGCGCAGTTAGTTCGATGCAACCTCTGGGATCACGTGGGCCAGTTAGAGCCAATGGCAGCACACCATCTTTCATTCATAGTTTTGACAGGAAGAGCTGTCAAAACTATGAATACAACAAGCCCTCAAAAGAACAGCTAAACCTCAATTAAATTTAAAAAAAGCCATCACATTAATAAAATAACTATAGTTAAATAAATTAACCACTTTAAACAAAAATTTAAATTTTTGAAAATGTTTTAATTCTTTTTAAAAGTTATAAAAATAAACTTACCTTTCTTTAAAGTCTCTAAAAAAGATAAACCTGTTGAAAAAAAATTAAAATAATACTTAATTAACTACTTACCTTGTTAAAAGGGAGTCTTAAGCCTGCTTTCTTCATGTGTAAAATCTTCAACACTTACCTGCGCGTTCAAACCTGAAAAAAAACGAAGTGTGCTGTGTGCGCGCAGCCTCTAGCGTGCACGCGGTTCACTTAGGAACCGCCCCCTTCGCAATATCGGAAGTGCCGGTTTTCCACGCATGCGCAGTGCATGCAGGAAACCGGCACTTCGGGACCGAATATGGGTGAGTACACAGTGCGTACTCTCCCGTATTCGGATGAATTTCTGGGCAAATGGCTTCGGTCTTCCCAGTATTTAGTTGGAGAAAATTTCTGCTCATCCAGTGCTGATGTCGGACAAGCAGTCTGACAATTTAAAGATACTGGAGGGGTCGAGAGAAATAACCCTTCTAGTGGCAAAGAAAGGTTTACTCAGCAGTCTGCACTTGCTGTTTGCTTTGTGTCAAGGATTGAATAGGCCACATATGAAATGATGCTTTTGGTGTTCACGTTTCATTAAATTCCTGGTGTTTGACTGGCCTTATTATGTAATATTGGGGTTTATTCTGCTGGCACAGTGTATAAACAGAAAACAAGTAAAACTGGTTGACCCAAGGAGACAGCTTTATCCTCAACCTGCCAGCATTCTAAGGGTTAAAATAATAAGATGTGAAGGGTTTTGGCAGACAAAAGTATGTTTTCAGAATGAAGTCAATTGTAAGAATGTCACGGTTTAAGGTCCTTAGTTTTCATAAAGCGTTCTTTACACCACACCATCATTCTAAGAACTCATAAAGTGCAACCTCCTGTATAATAGACAAACAAGTTGCACTTATTTTCCTCATAAATCTTTCCAATTGCCTTTAAAAGCTTTCAGTACTGGCTTCCTGCAGAGAAGCAGCGTATGCAGAATGTGTCAGGAAGACAGCAATCGGTGGCTCCTGTTAACATAATGGGAAGTTATTTTATATGTGTTTAGAGACACTACCTGGGGATACAAGTAAACCTTTTAGTCACTACTGCATTGAAATTGCACTTTGCAATAGTCGTAACAAACTTGCATCTGAGATTCCTTTGTGCACTATTTTAATTAAGGTGTTAACCCAGTGGATTCAAAGGTGTCAGCCTTAACTCAGTGATAGCAGTCGGAAGATCATGATTCAAGCCCCACTCCAGAGACTTGAACACAATGGCCCAGAATTTCCTGTCAAAATAACGGTGCGTCTAATGGCGCTCGCCGTAATTTATGCGTAAATGATACAGCAATTTCAGGCGAGGGGCAGATGCGCGGTTAAACTCAAAAATCCAAAAGTTGCTGTCCGAGATGCACCGGCCGCTCCGCCATTAGCTTCGTGAAAACGGCATCTCGCTGTTTGCCTCACCCTGCTCTTGCCCCATAGCCCTTGCAATTTTTTTTTCCTTTTCGAGTCGATATCCAATTCCCTTTTGAAAGTTACTATTAATCTGCTTCCACCACCCGTTCAGATAGTGCATTCAGATCAAAACAACTCGCTGCATAAAAAATTCTCCTCAGCTCCCCCTGCTTCTTTTGCCAGTCTTTGCTAGTAAATCTTTCTATTTTTTCCTTTTAACCCTGTATATTTGCCTCCACAAACCCCATAGATTGATATCAACTAACCTCACTATCTTCTAACAGCCCCATCAGTCTCCGGCTGCTTTAGCTCCCTGGAGTTAAGGTTCCCTCATTCTAGTTAGGCAGATTAGGTTGTAACTGTAAAACCAGGTATGATCCATGTTATTTCAATGAATTATTATTCAGCATATTTATCCTTTGCTCTTCCATGTTTTTTTATTAAACTGATTGACAAACTTTTTGATCAGTGGCGAGGGAACTAAATCATTTCTGTGTATTAAGCATTAATCATCAAAATGTTTGCATCGAAATCCAATTGTTCAGACAATTTCATAGAGTATTTTATTGGGCTTTTTTTGTTTTTACAGTTTCCATAATTAAGAAACCCATCATCATAGGCCATTCACTTTAGGTGTGTAGGAGTGTGGAACACCCACAGAGCTGGGCCAACTGTCATTACCTTATTGAATAAATTTCATACTTGGGTTATTATAAACCTATCAAAAATAGTCTGCAGTGTCTAACCTTAGCAAGTAGCTGTTTTTTCCTGCTTGTTAGAGATCGTATTTTTTTTAGACGCAGCCACAGAAAGAGCACAATTGCAAGCACTTTGTTTTTCTCTAGACATAGTTGCAAATACTAATTGTCAATCATTGTTCTGGGTTCACTTGACAAATTGCTTAGAAAGGTGCAACAGTGCGAGTATAAATAACTGTTAACTGTGAGGGTGGCCTCTGCAACTATAAATTGCACATTCTCATTAGTGGATGCATTTTCAATTATTCGAAACAACACAAGAGTAGTCTCATACTTATCCTTGAACATTCTTGTTTGATCACACCACAATAACTTTAAATTAAATACCTGAGAACAGTACCATGAATAGAAACAGGAGAATAATAATGAGAGCCAGGGAAAAAAATCTATTATCTTGTGTTTACCCAGCTTTATTTTGATAGAAAGTCAAACAACCATTTTAGGGCATGAGGGAGAATGTGAATGTGTATAATTTAGGCTGTGAAGTGGTAAATTTGTAACCTGAGGCAGAGATATCCAGATAGCCTTTTTATTTGGATAAACCTATTTGCAAGGGTAGAATCCTAATAAACACAGTTGAAGTGCTAATGAAAGCAATTGTACACAGATAATGCTAAAATAAAAACGGGATAGCGGAAAGACACAGTAGGCCAGTCATTTGTAAGGGACCCTCCATCAGAACTGTTTAGGAAGGGACCCACTCGAAATGTTTACCCATCTTTATCTTTCAGATGCTGATGGGCTCGCTATGCATGTCCAGCATTTTCGTTTTAATTTCAGATTTCTAACAATTGTAGTTTTTACTGCTAATTTATTTTGAGGCGGTCGCCCTCTCTGATCCCCGCAGACTAGGGGGATCCTAGATTTGAGCCTCAATTTCTGCTAATCTCTGCAGAGCCAGAAGTACAGGCCTACAATGGCCATCAGTGTCCCTGGATTAAGTGAGGGGAAAATCCGTCAGGATTCTCACCAATGTTCCCCTTAATTTTTTTGGGGGGGCCGCGTGGTCCCGTTAACAGGCTGCGCGGCCCATTCAAAAATTCACGCATGCATGAAATGTCCCATTGAAACATTGATAGGATGCAGAGCTGGGCCGAAAAATGGCAGATGGAATTTAACCCTGATAAGTGCGAGGTGATTCATTTTGGTAGGGCAAATTTGAATAAGGATTACAGGGTCAACGGCAGGGTTCTGAGGAACGTGGAGGAGCAGAGGGATCTGGGGGTTCATATCCACAGATCTCTGAAGGTTGCCACTCAAGTGGATAGAGCAGTAAAGAAGGCCTATGGTGTGTTGGCGTTTATTAACAGAGGGTTTGAGTTTAAGAACCGTGAGGTTATGCTGCAACTGTACAGGAGCTTGGTGAGACCACATTTGGAATATTGTGTGCAGTTCTGGTCACCTCACTATAGGAAGGACGTGGAAGCATTGGAAAGAGTGCAAAGGAGATTTACCAGGATGCTGCCTGGTTTGGGGGGGAGGTCTTATGAGGAAAGATTGAGGGAGTTGGGGCTTTTCTCTTTAGAGCGGAGGAGGATGAGAGGCGACTTAATAGAGGTTTATAAGATGATGAGGGGGATAGATAGAGTGGATGTTCAGAGACTATTTCCTCGGGTAGAGGCAGCTGTTACAAGGGGGCATAACTATAAGGTGCATGGGGGGAGATATAGAAGGGATGTCCGAGGTAGATTCTTTACTCAGAGAGTGGTTGGGGTGTGGAATGGACTGCCTGCTGTGATAGTGGAGTCGGACACTTTAGGAACTTTCAAGCGGTTATTGGATAAGCACATGGAGCACACCAGAGTGACAGGGAGTGTGATAGCTTGATCTTGGTCTCGGACAATGCTCGGCACAACATCGAGGGCCGAAGGGCCTGTACTGTGCTGTACTGTTCTATGTTCTATGTTCTATGAAAAGCCGGCGGTGATTTGTCTGCACGGGACCTCCAGACAGCTGCGTGGCCGCGCGGCTTAACAGGAACATGGGGCGATTTTCTGACGTCGGAGGAGGCGGGTTTGGAGGCGGGAAAGGCGGGAAAATCAGATTCAAAGAGGTCGGGTTCGGAACCCGCCTCCAACCCGCCTCCGCGGGATTTGCCGGTGCCAGTTTGGAGATCGGGAAACGCGGCCGCCTCCAGCTGGCCATTGCGCCATTAAAGATCCTTAAATACTCGTTTAGGGCCTCTCTAAGCCTATTTTGAGAATAGCCCATCATGGGAAAATCGCAAATTTTTGAAACCTTTCAGTGGAGGCGGGTTTCAAACCCACCCAAACTGAAACCCGCCTCCATCTCGCCTCCAGTGGGAAAATCGCCCCCACTGGTTCTCACTCCTTAGTGCTATTCGGAACGTCCTGCGTGGACGCCAGGCAAAAACCGCAACAGGTTCAGCTGCGATGCCCTCCACAGCCAGATAGCCAGCTGAAACTCACTGTCAACGCTCACATAGGAATAAAAAAGAAAAGAAATACTTGCATTTATATAGCACCTTTCACGACCTCAGGATGTCCCAAAGTGCTCTACGGCCAATGAAGTACTTTTGAATTGTTGTAGTGTAGGAAACGCAGCAGCCAATTCCCACAAACAGCAACGTGATAATGAGCAAACAATCTACTTTTTAGTGATGCTGATTGAGGAATAAATATCGGCCAGGACACCGGGGATAACTCCCCTGCTCTTCTTCGAAATAGTTCCACCTGAGACAGCAGACGGAAACTTGGTTGAACGTCTCATCCAAAATACAACAGCTCCGACACTGCAACACTTCCTCAGTGCAGCATTAGAGTGTCAGCCTAGATTTTTGTGCTGAAGTCTCTGGAGTGGGACTCTGAACCCACAGACCAGGCAAGGGTGCTACCACTGAGCCACAGCTGACACTGTAATGGTGAATTTGGACAAAATACTGGAGGGCACTGTACCCCAGTGAGGGATCAACCCCTGTAGGAGAGTCAGTCAGAAAGAAAATAAGAAATGAATGACATCAAAATTAATAGAAATGTTTTTTCTGGTTTCAGTTTCTATCTATAGAATAGAACTTATAAGGAATTCCTAATTTGGCTGAAGCAACCAACTTGTCTAACTCTCAATGGAAACATTAAACCCATTGCAGAAATGAAACACAATAAACTTCAAATGCAAAAGCATTCAAACCTGGAACAGGAAATTGCTTGAGAAAGATGTCCTGCTGAGTTTGACCTTCTAGAATGTTCAGTCTCAAAACACTGCCATGGCATTTAGAAGTAAATCATGATTGTTTTTAATAGTTCGAATTGGCAGACTGATCCCTAAAGACCAGGCAGAACATGTTATGAATTCTGTGGCCACGTATGCTTTTGTCACTTCTTCTTCTGTGCAGAATTCACGCTGTGCGGGGCTGCAATATGTACTGCTGTTAATACATTTCATTAATCCAATGTGTAATATCTTTATAGCCATTTGCTCAAGTAGGTTATTACTTGGCGCGTGTTTTATACTGGCTGCGCAAATAAGCAAATAGTCAACTTGGGTATTCCCAAAGATCATTTCCATCTCTACATGTGATATGTAACATCTATTTTACATGGTATGTAAGCCTTTTAAATGCGACTTTATTGTAATGAAAATGCCGAATGATAAAAACACTTCCACTGACTAGCTGTCTCCAGTACACAAAGAATAAAGACTACGTGCGGTATGTATAAATAAGCAATACAAAAGAGACGTTGCATTAATGTAGTGTCAACTAGTTTGCATAGGTTAATGAAGTCTAGTGATTGATATTATTGCAATGTACCTTTTAGTGTATTCTGTTAGCAGCTATAATTAGTATTAACGGTCACTTCTACATTGGGCTAGAAATTCAGGTGCACCCATTTTTCAGTGCATGAGGGACACAGGGTAGGATCCGTGTGCCTGAATGGTGAGGCCCAAGGTGCCCCCCGATATTGAGCCTTGGGCCTCATTTCATTAAACTGGCGAGGCGTGAAGAGCAGGCCGGCAAAGAATCAGTGAAGATCGGGCCACTGCTGCCCTCTGTTAAGTGAGGCCTGGATCAGGGGGAATCAGAGGGCGGGGGCGATCGGGGAGCAGCTGCCTGCGTTCTTTAAATCCGGGGCCGGGAGGAGCACTCCAACTCCTCCCGGCTACACCGTCAGATAAGGTATATTTCAAAAACTTACCTTGTTGGTAACAGGCGGTCCCAAGGTCTGGTTTTCCTGAGTGCAGCTGGCACCAGCTTTCCTCAGGGCAACCCAATCCTGCAGTGGGGTCCTCAAGCAGGCGTTGGGCCCTATTTTGCATATGCAAATGGCCTAACGCGTGTTTCAGGCGTGGGTACTGGATGGCGATTTTTTTTTGCCCTTTCCCAATATGGCGAGTGGCACACTGCTGGCCGCAAATGTGCGCACGCTTCCTGGCCGCCTTTCTGAGGGCTTAGTAGGCCCGGTGAGTGCCCGGGAAAAGAGCACCGTGCGGCTGAATTTATCGGCTAGTTGTCTGGAAGAAACACTGCAGTTATTTCTGAAGTTCAAATTGCACCAAGAATAATAAATGCACCAGCTTCAAGACAGTTTTTTGCTGTGACTAGAAATTTGAAATAGAAATTATTGGAACACCTTTGATCATCTGCCTACGGGCACTGATTAGTTAGTGCGTTAATAAGCAATCATGTAGATTTCTGGACTAATGCTTATCACATGTAGCACAGAACTACTTTCAAGTAAATAAAGGAGAGTTATTGAACTGGAGTCAGTGGTGTACTTGCAAAACAGTAATGATTGAACAACAAAGATCAATAAAATCAAAGAATAAACAGCGGTGTCAAAATCCCTTTATTTCTATAAATACCTTATCATTTACCGTGAAGCTATCTATTAACAAAGCATTGTCCAATAAAATAGGAAATTATAGCTTCCCCTATGGGTTGGTGGGTAAATGCAATGCATGGTGGGGCCCTGATATTCAATTGCGAGATGATGTTTCTTACCTGAGAACACAGGTGGCCAGCGGTTGAAAATGTGGGGAGGCACCTCGACCACTCCTTGGATGCCCCAAGACCACCTGGTGCAATTTCCCGATGGGCCTGTAAATGGGCGAACAGCGCACCAGCCTATATCGAGTGGGAGGCTGTTTAAATACGCAAATTTTAAATTCTTAGAGACAACGTTACCTGTCATTTCTTTTGGGGGGGGGGGGTCGCGCGGCCCCTTTAACGGGCTGCGCAGCCCGTTCGAAATTCAGCAAACGCGTGTTTTTTTCCAATTTAAAAGCCAGCTCACCAGCTGCGCGGGACCCCAGAGCACTGCGCAACAGCGCAACTTGAAGGGAATATTGCTCCGAGAGCTTGACAGGGTAGATGCTGAGAGGCTGTTTCCCCCTGGCTGGATAGTCCAGAACCAGGGGTCACAGTCTCAGAATAAGGGGTCGGCCATTTAGGACTGAGATGAGGAGAAATTTCTTCACTCAGAAGGTTGTGAATCTTTGGAATTCTCTACCCCAGAGGGCTAAGGAAGCTCAGTCGTTGAGTATATTCAAGGCAGAGATCGACAGATTTTTGGATACTGAGGGAATCAAGGGAAATAGGGACAGTGCGGGAAAGTGGAGTTGAGGTAGAAGTTCAGTCATGATCTTATTGAATGGCGGAGCAGGCTCGAGGGGTCGTTGGCCTAATCCTGCTCCTATTGGGGTCAACTGCCGTTGTAGCACCCTGATCGCAATATTGAAGTACCGTGAGTGGGGCAGGGGTCATGCACACTCCGTCCATTTGTATTCAGCAGTGAGCCTTAAAAGGACCACTGGTGGCTGCTCCACAAAAGGGGCCCAAACATTTGGATTTTTTATTCTTCTGGCTGCAGAAAGAGCCTCCACAAAAATACTGCTCTCCACTGCTGGCCCATGCTTGCACCTCTCCAGGGATCAGCACCACCCCCCCCCGCCCCACCACCCCCCACCCCTCAGGTATGGACTGTCGACCAGCTGGGCATTAACGCCAGCTGGTTTCATGTCTTCCCACAACCGGCAAGCTGCAGTGATGGCACCCGCTGCTCACTGGCTACATTCGAGTATGATGTGGAGATGCCGGTGTTGGACTAGGGTGGACAAAAATGAGAAGTCGCACAACACCAGGTTATAGTCCAACAGCTTTATTTGAAATTACGAGCAGAGCTCCGAAAGCTCGTAATTTCAAATAAAACTGTTGGACTATAACCCAGTGTTGTGCGACTTCTCATATCTTTACATTCGAGTAAGGTGCGAATCTCAGAATGGTTTGGGCCTCCCGACATCGGCTGCGGGCAGACAGCGCGGGCAGACAGCGCAGCCGTTCCGCCGACTCCATGTCCGTTCGGGCAGAGCTGTCCCGTGGCGTGACACTCACAAGGAAGAGCCAAGCTTAGACCTTTCGCTCCTTTCTGGGGCAGAAGTCTGGTATCCTGGTGCGGGTGAGGTTGAAATTAGGGCAGAATCTGTGTCCACTAGGTTCCTGCCTCTTCGTCGCTGCACCAACAACTTCTGATGGAGGTGGTTGGGTTGGAGGGGTGGGGGGACACGTGTGCTTCTTCCACCCACCCACCCACCCCGCCATTAAAATGTCCATTTTGGACAGCATGTCTGGGAAGTTGCCCCAGAAATTCCACCGGATGCGCACTGTTACGTCCAGTGGAGTGGACACCTGAGAAGCAGGTAGTCATTGCCATACTGGGCCACATTTGGGGCCCCACTATGTTGTATGCAAACGGCACTCAATCTCAGAGGGATCTGGGATCTACCATGCAGGGAGCAACAGAAGAGAAGGTCGGAACACTCCAAATCTTCAGCTAGATGGCCTTTGACCCCCCCTCTCATGGGGTAGCAAGGAGCAGCTCAACACCCCACAAGGTCCACACGGTGGGCGTCTCTGTAGTGCCACCATTGGCACAGGTACCCTTCCCTGATATTGAAATGGCCAAATCCCTAGGTGGAGACAGAGCAGCAAGTGGAAGTTCCCCCTCACCACACTGCCAGCAGTGAAATGTCTATGCTCTTCTGTTCAATCCCTGCTGTGCTGAGTTAACTCATCTCAACTGGGATAGCAGTGGGAAGATTAAGTAGTAGCACGCTCAGCACTAACTCAAAACTTGTTGGTTCAAGCCCAATCCAGGACTTGAGCACATAACCTAGGCTAACACTTTGCTGCAGTACTGAGGGAGTGCTGAATTGTCAGAGGAGGCGTCTTTCAGATGACACATTAAACCAAGGCCTCGTCGCCTTGTAAAAGATCTTACGGCACTATTTGAAGAAAGGCAGGGAGTTTGTCCCTGCACCAACACCATCAAACAGATTCCCTGATCATTTATCGCATTTGCTGTTTGCAGGGCCTTGCTGCCTCATTTGTCTACAGTGACTACACTTCAAAAAAGTAGCTCATTGCCTGTGAAGTGCTTTGGGCTGTCCTCCAGACATGAAAGGCCCTATCTATAAATGCAAGCCTTTTCTTTGTTACCATCCTTAGGCTAAGGAAGGGAAAATCAACTAAGGCCCCCACTTTCGATCGCTGTCCAATGATCCTTCCTGGTTATTGCGTGTGCACGGATTTTGGGTGGGGATGAAAGAAGACTGACTTGTGATACTCCCAGACCCTTGAATCTGCTGACATGTGCTGTCCAAGTCTTACACTTGGGTAGGGTACTAGGCGGCTGCTGATGTCCATGGAGCCATATCCCCGCATCCTCAGGAGGAGAGGGGAGAAAATTGCAGAAGAAAATTAAGAAAGCATAATAATTAGTTCCAGTATGAGCACAGG
Source organism: Squalus acanthias (assembly GCA_030390025.1). Classification (NCBI taxonomy): domain Eukaryota; kingdom Metazoa; phylum Chordata; class Chondrichthyes; order Squaliformes; family Squalidae; genus Squalus; species Squalus acanthias. The sequence continues at coordinate 9,147,197 of CM059427.1, forward strand.
ATGATTACGGCTGATTTTAAAACTCTAACTGAAAGTAGACTCCAGTACACTACACTGGGAGGTAGAATACAGTAATTGAGAGCATGACACTCAAATGGCTGAAAATTCAATTATTTAGGCAATGGAAACATCAATGTTAATTATGTTTGAAATTCACAATTGAATTTTTAGGTGGAACTAAGCCTCATCACCTGTTTCTTGTGCATTGCCATTTAACTGCGGAACACAATCTCCTTGTTTAAATTTGCTGTCCCTAATATAAAGACACATTCATATTAAACATCTGGTGACGTGGATTATGTGAAGTGATTACTCTTCAGTGTGGCCGTATTTTCCTCCCATATGACAGCTGTGAGTTTACTTTTTCCCAATGAATTAGCAGTTCCAGCAAATTGGTTGTGGGCATCTAAATGCAGTGAGCGTGCCTGCTGTGATTCTTATGGCAGAGCAAAGCCTTGTAGCTCCAGCGGGGCAGACTCAATTTGTTCTGCAGTAAGGTAACCCCTTGCTTGCCTGTAAACAGTCAAGTGCCAGTGAGTTGGCTTCTTTTGCCCAGAATGCATTGCGGTAGGCCAGCCCTTTTCATTGCTTCTTTGTTGCTGCCGCTCTGGTAGGCGTGTTGTCCAATAATTGAAGAAATATTTTCAAACATCGCAACTTATGGTTTTGAATTTACCAATCGCGGTAATAATATTTAAGCAGAAAAATGCTGCAGCATCACCTCCTTCAAGACAAGTGACCAGCGGAAAAAGGATTTGAAAGATTGTAATGGAAGTCCATGAGATAGTCATTCTCTGTCATTAAAGAAAAGCTTAGTAAGCTTAATGATTGTAATCATGACCCCATAGTGTGCACATGGAAATTTTCCAACTGATTTATTCTGCTTCATCTCACAGTTGGCGACTTACTGGGTGCGACTGCATTGTATTTCACTGTAAATTCATTTAATTCGCATCAGTGGGATGCAAATAGAATGCCAGCCAGCCATGTCAGTGGGTAAAAAGCCTACCTTGGATTGCTTATATTGTTTCTTCTATAAATAAACCAATATAATTTGTTTGGGACTAGTAAGCATGAAAAGCTTATCATCTGAATCCCTCCATGCTTCGCAACAAAGCGAAGCCACAAAAACAAGTAATTAACTAATTAGAAACAAAAAGGATTTGGAAAACATGGTTATCTGCATTCCATCATGCCAAAGCTGATCGTATGCACTCTGATGGTTTATAACTTATGATTAATTGCTTATCGATGTTGAATTGTGCTAACACACATGTGCTTTTCCCAATGGCCAAGTAGGTACAGACGGCGGGGCCTACTGGTGGAAAATGCTCCTGTATGACAGGGAGAAGATCGGGCTCAACTGTAACCCAAGCTCCCAACACACGCCCTTCCGCCACCCCTCACCGCCACCACAATAGCACAGCTTGTCGACACGTATTTTCATTTTCACAGCTAATACACAAAGAATGCCAACTAAAGGACTCCTGGCACCTGTGAAAGCATTTCCCAGCATTAGACAGCACCTTTAGTACGGCGCTGAGAGAGTGTTGTATTGTTGGGGGTATCATCTTTTGGATGAGACGTTAAACCAAGGTCCCCACTACCTGTTCAATTGGATGTAAATGATCTCAGGACACTATTCAAAGAAGTGCAGGGGGAGTTCTCCTGCTGTGCTGGCCAACATTCATCCCTCAACCAGCATTACCAAAAACCCATCAACTGTTCATTGATCTCATTGCTGTTTGTCAGACCTTGCTGGGCGTTTGGGTGCTGCGCTTGACTACATAACAATAGCAACTGCACTTCAAAAATAATTCATTGGCTATGAAGCACTTTAGAATTTCCTGAGGATACGAATAGTATTAAATAAATTAATGTTGTATCTTTCTTTCAGAAAAGGAGAGGAGAAAATTGGGACGACATTAGGGAATAACATGTTATACAGAGGAAAAACCTGAAGGTTGCAGTTGGAACAAATGAAGCTTTGATCCAAAGCATCAGACATTGTGAAGTAAAGTGATTTTTAATCTAACAGATGAAATATCAGGTTATGTTACACACTGACTGTTCTGCTTCCTGGTAATCACCTACAGATTATCACTCAATAAAACTGCACTGATTCCAACACAATTGTTAATCCTTCAATGTGGATATCAACTTCAAAGAATGATATTCTCAAATGGCCAAGGCCCACCATGGGCAGCCTATTACCTCCTACACTTTGGCTTCACATAGTTGTTGCTTCATGAGCCGCTGAGCCTCCTTTCTTGGGTTAATGGCTGTGAGATGTTGACAAATTGGAATTCAGTGCTGATCCCTCAATATTTCTTGCCCTCCAGCAATTTTCACTAGTGTGGTATTTTGTGCTGGATAATCTGAGGCCAGGTTTTGTAACTTACTGGTCCAGGCCTGTGAGAAATGGAATGCCTGTGGTCTATAAAACTTTATTACATGCCAACATTTACTTCTATCAAGACCAAAAGAACCATAAACCACACATTAAATACATACACATGTGCAAAAAGGGTCCTCTTATTGGCCCGAAAATTAGACCTAATACGCGAGAGTACGCACTGTGTACTCTCACGTTTTAGGTCTCCAATTGCCGGTTTCCAGCATGCACTGCGCATGCGCGGGAAACCGGCACTTCGTGAATTCAAAAGGGGGCGGTTCCTAAGTGAACCGCGTGCGCGCTACAGGCTATGCGCACGCAGTGCACTTAGTGCTTTGAACGCGCAGGTAAGATTGGAAGATTTTACACACAAAGAAAGGAGGCGTAAGACCCTCTTTTAACAAGGTAAGTAGTTAATTAAGTATTATTTAAAAAAAAATTCAACAGGTTTATCTTTTTTACAGACTTTAAAGAAAGGTAAGTTTATTTTTATAACTTTTAAAAAGATTTTAAATTTTTTCAAAAATTTAATTTTTTGTTTAAAGTGGTTAATTTATTTAACTATACTTATTTTATTAATGTGATGGCTTTTTTTAATTTAATTGAGGTTTAGCTGTTCTTTTGGGGGGTATAGTATTCATAGCTTTGACAGCTCTTGCTGTGAAAACTATGAATGAAAGATGGTGTGCTGCCATTGGCTCTAACTGAATCACGTGATCCCAGAGCTCGCACGAACTAATTGCGTCTCTGGGTCACGCAAGCACTGCACAGCTGCAGCCTTGAAACTAAAGTTCGTGTGGGCCCGGAGGAAAAAGGTAGGCGCGGAGTGAGATATCGCGGGGAAGCCTTACCCCCGCGTGAAGACTCAGTGTTTAATTTCTGGGCCATTGTTTAATGGGACATCGTGTTCACGAGTATGTGTTTGGCAAGAGGGTTTGAGCAGGGAGAATGGTCAAAAGATGTTAACATGCATCTCTCAACAGGTCACTATATCATGTGTTTGCAAAGAGTTGAATAAATATTTGTCAAATCATTTTTTATGAGTTCTGTGCTGGAAGAGTATGGTCTAGAAAATGGTTCGCACGTGGCCTGCGGGTGTGACCTGAGCACAGGAAACGATCCTGCGCCAGCCCGGGCGGTGGCCAGCAGTTTAATCTGGAGCCGGGAGGAGAACTCTTTAGTGGCTGCCTGCAGCGGTCCCTTTAAGGACCGCTGATTAAGCCGCAGGTAGACCTGGATTTCCTGAACGCATGCAGCCAATCTGGTGCAGGGGCATCAAACAGGTGTAGGGCCCCTTATTTGCATATGCAAAGGAGCTTCCCTTGTTTCAGACACGGGCCCTGGACGCCTCTTTTAATGTTTATACCAATATGGCGGATGGCTCACTTTCAGCTCAGAATGTGCGCACTCACGCCAGTCACCATATTGGATGTCTTTGTGCCTGTTTTATGCCTGTAAAGCTGGCATAAGTGTCATTGAATTTCTAGGCCTATAACCTTAACATATTTCCTGTCATTGTGTTGCTGGTCTCCGTACCCACCGGAATCCAACAAATATCTTTAGGGCTGGATTTTCAATGACCCGTGGAGTCGGGTTTGGAGGCGGGGGGGGGTTAAAGTTGCAGATTCGGGGGTCCCGACCCCATCCCGACTCCAACCCGCCTCCATGCCAGTTTCACTGGCGGCGGGTGCCCGACCTGTGCTGAGACCCGACTCCCCGAGGCGGGAAGGGATTAGTGACAATTAACTGCCTGTTAACAAGTAGTTAACAGGCAGTTTTTTGCATAATCCCTATTTTAAAAAGAAAAGTGTGGGTTTCTCGACAGGTGGCAACCACGCCAAGTTATCGGGGCGGGCCGTGGGTCTGCAGGGGTTGGAGGGGTCGATATGTCCGGTGGGCAGGTGAGTGATGGGTGCATGTGTGCAGAGGTAAGTGTGTAAGGTAAGTGCTAAGTGTTGGAAAAAGTTTTACTTACCTTAACTTCCTCCTGCAGGTGTCAGCCCTTCAGTTCTCGGGAGTTAGAAATCTCACCGGCACAGAAAGCAGGAAAGCCGTGGTTCTGTCAAAAACTGCAGCCTTCTGTTTTCTGTGGTGGAATGATTTCTAACTCAGCCTGAGAGAAAGGACTGAAGTTAGAAATCATATTGTCAGTGTTTGACAGCTTCACAGAGCTGTCAAACGCTGATATTTCATCTGTCAAAAGCTCTTGACAGATGAAATGTCAGTCTGTGACGTCACCTGTTGCCGGGTGGCCCTTAATTGGCCTGCTGAGCCTACTGGGTGGGCTCAACAAGGTCAATCAAGGGAAAATACAGTGGGTTGGCCCCATCTCGATGGAGGTGGGTTCACAAGCCAGAATGTGTGATTCCCGACCCCAGTTTCAAAATCCAGCCCTAAGGGTCAGGAACCCAAGGCCACTAACTTCTTCCATTCAGGATCTGAGGATTAATCTAACAGCTACAATAAAATCGGGGCTGTTCAATATGATCAATTGAATAATGCTTTAATGGTACAATTGGTGTGGCAAATTTTACATTAATAGCTCAGTTAATAGGGGTTATTGCTAATAAATCAGAGATGTGTTGGAAATTTTCTCAATCCTCCCTAGATATTTGCCCTAACATGTGAACAGTTCAAGCTATTCTATCACTTTTGTGGCTACCCATTTCCATTAGACTTGGAGTTCTCTCGAGGGCCCTGCGCTAAGCAATAGCTCCAACCATATTCTTAAATAGCTCCAAATTGGACTCTTACTAAAACTCTGGATGAAAGACCTCATGGATTTTGCACAAAGGTAATTGAGGAAAGCCCCAAATGTCACATTGGAAATATGAAGTCAGCAGCAAGGAGGTCGATGGTGACCCTGTCACTGAGGTACTTAAAGTGAAAGTGAAGATGCTGGGAGTACTGCCGCCAGAGTGAAGAGCAACTTTGAAAGCAATAATACTGTTGGCAACCAACTATAGCTCTCTACTCTCCTATTTTAATACGGATATCCTGATATAAAACAGCCTCACTGAGAAAAGCAGCGGTGGTGCGGACAGTCGGCTAATTTGCCAATTCTACACAAAATTGTGCTGCCGCCCAAAGTGCTGAACAAAATTGCGCACTTTCTATATGTTAAGGAGAAGAATGCAACCAACCCTGGAGTAAGAGGGACAGAGATAGACAACACACACACAGCTGGTGAGCAAGTCCAAGGTTCAAGCCCATCACAGTTCAGGATTCTTAATCAGTGTTTTTCTTTATGTCAAGGATTTGGGAATTGAGTTATGTATATGTGTCATGTTCTAAAACAAAGGGACCTCTCACAGGTTTTTAAAAAAAAACACAAGCTTCAGGCTGTGTAATGAAACCGGAACACAGCTTACTGTCTACTTCAAACTGATTCAATAAGAGTCAATTGTCTCATCCAAAGCCAATTAGTGGGTTGGCCCCCATTCATTTTGAGCGTGGTACGAGGTTGTTTTCCTTAAACCCACGTTCCTTGTGGGGGTGGAGGAAAGGTAACCAGTTTTATTGGCAGGGCTACTGTCAAATCACAAACAGGAGGAAGTCAGTGCCAGAGTCCTTCCGCTGGCTGGGAACGGTGAGAGAAGGAAAACCTGCACAAGGGTAGTGAGGTTTTGAACAGAGGTCTGTGAGACACAAAGGGGGCGATTTTCCCAGCCCCGAGGAGGCGGGTTTGGAGGCGGGACAGTTGGCAAAATGACAAAAACTTCGGGCAGGTTCAGAACCCGCCTCCATCCTGCCTCCGCGCAATTTTGCCGGAGGCGGGTTTGATGGGTGCGATTCGGTCCCGCCTCCATCAGTCAGGAGAGGTAATTAAGACCCTTAAATAGTAGTTAAGGGCCTCTTTAATCCTATTTTGACAGGCCTTCGTTATTTTGCCACATTTTGTGCGTGTTGCACGACCCTCCTAAACCACGCCAGCTAATCCTGGCGGGTTGACAAGTGGGTGGCCTCCTCACAGCTGCAGCTCCACCATTAAAACGGAGCTTTCATCAGGGAGCAGTTGCAGGTGGAAGACCTTTTGTTCCAAAGGTCTTTCAGCACTTTTAGCAGGCCTACCGAAGTCAGAGGTGCTGCAGCTTCTAGCTCGCAGCTGTGGGACCTCCTTGGAAGACCCTCTCCCCGCTTGGACTGAGCGCTTCCCCAATGGAGGTATCTGCCAGCAGCATGGGAACCATTCATTTCCTTTCACCATGGAGCTCAGATTCGGATGAGGAGCAGCCATGGCAGCAGCAGAACCAGGCAGCTCAGCAGCAACAGCAGCAGGAGCCCCAACCTCCTGCTCACACACCTGATGCTGCACAGGGCAGAAGGCGCCAGCCCATGGAAGCACATCGTGCAAGGAATGCACTCATCCTGACCAGATTTGCATAGGTTGCTCATTGTGGCACATGTGCTTGGCTCCTTCTTAACACATGATAGACAATGGACATGACTCTCTGGCCTCCTTTCACTCTGACCACCAACCTGACCACGCAAGTGTCGCGGAGCCCGCAATGTGGAGCTGCCTAAGCCGAAATAACAGATGCCATCACGCCAACAGTTTGCCATCACCTAATTTTAATACATTCCCGCAGGGATGGCATTTCATCAATAAACAGAAACAATCACCCACTCTGCACATAGATCTGGAGGTTATATCCCTTGCCAGCTGGACCCACACAGCCTTGGTTTCTTTGGGAGGCCTCTTCTTCCCAGATGAGGGGAAGAGCACCTCCCTGCTAGCTCTCGCCCCCTCAACCAGCATACCCAGCGCCTCATCCGAGAACCTCGGGGAGGCCCTTGTCTTGGAGTTGGCCATTCTTGAAGGAGATAACAGCTTGGAGGTGGTGCAGCATCGACCAAAAACCAGTGGAATGAGCCAAGGCAGCAAACAGCCCTTAAATGAAGCTGGATAAGTGACGTCAGCAGAGGTGAGTTTCAGTTCCAAAACACTAATTGGCCCGGGGAACCCACACCTCTGAAATTAACTGGCCAATTAGGGGAAAATCGCAAATTTTTCCCACCTCTCAGTGGAGGCGGGTTTGGAACCCACCCAAACCGAAACCCGCCTCCAAACCGCCTTCAATGGGAAAATCGCGCGCAAAGTGTGGCCCGAACCTGGAAGATAAACATGGAGCGGTCAGTATTTGCACTTAGAAGAGTCTGAAAGAAATGTAATGCCAAAAACAAGTAAGTCAGCCCATGAAAGGGACGGGACACATGGTTTATTATTTTTACCAGGTTTTTGATGAGAGAAGTGAGAGTGAGCTCATTGGAACTTGCTTGGACTGTTACTCTGTATGTCTACTTGCAGCCTGTGAAAGAAAGCAACTTAAAGAGAGGAAAGACTTGCATTTATACAACCTCAGGACATCCCAAAGAGCTTTGCAGCAGCAGCCAATCTTTGCACAGCAAGATCCCACAAACAGCACTATGATAATGACCAAATAAACGTAACAATTCGTATTCAGATGTTTTGGTCTGCCCTTGATTGGCAAAGAGCATGTAAGGGCACATGTGAAAGACATAGGAGGTGAAAATGGTCCACTCCAGTCGGGCAAAACGGGCTCAAAGCGAGGCGGCAACTCATTTTACACCATGCCTGATTTTTTTTTTTATTTGACATCATCAATGGAAAAGAAAATTTGTTACACTGTAAAAACGTGCTGCTGATTTGTTATGAACCCATTTCATGCTACTGGCATAGAACAGTTTCATCCCTGCCACAAACTCTTTTCTCTAGCCACCAACTCCATCCCTCTCCCTGGCCACCATCTGAGGCTGAACCAGACAGTTCGTATTTGACCCCGAGATGAGCTTCCGACCACATAGTCACACCATCACTAAGACCGCCTTCTTTCACCTCCATAACATCGCTCAACTCCGCCCCTGCCTCAGCTCATCTGCTGCTGAAACCCTCATCCATGCCTTTGTTACTTCTAGACTTGAATATTCCAACCTTAAGCTCATCCAAAAACTCTGCTGCCCGTATCCTAACTCGCACCAAGTCCCGTTCACCCATCACCCCTGTGCTCGTTGACCTACATCGGCTCAAGGTTGAGTAACACCTTGATTTTAAAATTCTCATCCTTCTTTTCAAATCCCTCCATGGCCTCGCTCCTCCCTATCTCTGTAACTTCCTCCAGCCCTACAACCCTCAGAGATATCTGCGCTCCTCCAATTCTGGCCTCTTGCGCATCCCCGATTTTAATCGCTCTACCATTGGCGGCCGTGCCTTCAGCTGTTGAGGCCCTAAGCTCTGAAATTTCCCCCCTAAACCTCTCTGCCTCTCTACGTCTCTTTCCTCCTTTAAGACGCTCCTTAAAACTTTCCTCTCATCTACCCTAACATCCCTTTATGTGGCTCAGTGTCAAATTTTGTTTGATAATGCTCCTGTGAAGCACCTTGAGACATTTTCGACGTTAAAGGTGCTATATAAATGCAAGTTGTTGTCTCTTGCTCTAATATCCAGTTCTGATCACAAGGGATTCTATTGTTACACCCCTGGGTTATGCTATTGCATAGTTAGATATTGGGCAGTACAGGAGCACCTCTAAATGTAAGACACTCAGGCTGCTTATAGGAGTGACCAGCACTGCTGCACCCAAGGAATAACTAAGGCAGACCCTAAACATAGCCCATACCTGTTCTTCACATAGTGCCATGGAAAATGGTGGTCAAGGTTCCCAGTTCAAGTTCCCCTGACACCAGTTCAACCACTATATGTGGCCCAAATCTAAATTTAGAGGGAGAACATTTAATTTTAAGTGCCTGCTATAAATCAATTTCTAGGGGTAGAGTTTCCGCTTTGAGCGCAATCGGCAATCCAGACGTAAATTGCGCTCAAAATGACGCTGGTTTTCCAATGTGAATTTTTGTGCTCAAGTTTCTGCACAAATTGACTTGCACATCAGCAAACGTAAAATCAACCTTGAACCAACGCAATCGGGCAGCCTTTCAGAATGTAATTTTTTACTTTTTTTGCATTAAAAAATATTCCTTGATCTATTTAAGAGTGGCAACCTGGAGGAGTTTGATTAACACAGCTGAAAATGGGTTTATCACAAAAAATAAGCATTTTTAATCAAAATGTCCAATCCACCACCTGTGAGTAATCCAACTTTAAATAACTGAAAATGACTTTAAAAAACTATACAGTACCATTACTAGTTTCATTGGTGTTCAGTAGTCAGTTTGTTAGTAAATTAAATATTTTTTAATATTTAAAAGCTTTTAAAATGTGCCAATTAGTGTCCTTGGGTCTAAAAAAAAGCTTCATTTTAAGAGGCTCCTCGAAGGCCCACTAATGGGCGCAATTAGCCGAAACTCGCCGTGGTGATCAAGGGGCATGGCCAGTTTTGTGGGCGGGGCTGGCTTCCAGCGCGATGCCCTTTAAACCAGCACAAAAGATCGCAGAAACTCGATTTGCGTTGGACGTAATTTGCGCTTAAAATTCCTCGATCTTTTGCACTGGTTTGGCCGATTACGGGCAAATTGCAAATCTCCCGGAACCTAATGTTTAACAAAACTGTTGCATCCCAATTATAAAAAAGTAACAGTTGCCTCCCCACCACCTCATCCTGCATACGTGCTGGCTCATATCTGAAAGCACTGAGCCCCTGGAGATTCAAGCAAAGGACCCTCCCGTCACCAATGCAGTTGCGTCAGATATAGGTCGAGGGTCATATGAATCCCGTGAAGCTAGCTAGTTGGCTGAGCAGCCCTCACCACTCACCGAGAGGAGCACTTAGGAGTGCGGCACTTAGAAAAGGGCACAAAAAGGATCACAATCCAAAAATGGGAAATATTGCAGAAAAGCATATTAAACATATACTGAAAAACAATACTTGAAATATATCTGCAATCTTTTATTGCAGTTGTCCAAAAGTAAAGCAAGATAGTTTTTGTCAAGAACAGAATGGCCTAGAAATTCGCGTGGCCGGCTTGCCGCAGGGGTAAGGATCGCGCGTGCTCTTACCAACCGCGCCTGCCGTTGTGTTTTGGGCCCACAGGAACTTCGGGTCCTGGGCCTCTCCCAAGAGCCAGCACGCAGTGCTTGCGTGTCCCAGGGGCGCAGTTAGTGCGATGCGTCCCTGGGATCACGTGGGCCATGGAGAGCCAATGGCAGCAGACCATCTTTCATTCATAGATTTGACAGGAGACCTGTCAAATCTGTGAATTGAAATCGGCCCCAAAAGAACAGCTAAACTTCAAATAATTTTTTTTTTAAATATCACATTTATAAAATAACTATAGTTAAATAAATTAACCACTTTAAACAAAAATTTTAATTTTTGAAAAAATTTAAATACTTTTTAAAAGTTATAAAAATAAACTTACCTTTCTTTAAAGTATCTAAAAAAGATAAAACTGTTGAAAAAAATTTAAAATTATACTTAATTAACTACTTACCTTGTTCAAAAGGGGTCTTACGCCTCCTTTTTATTAGCGTAGAATCTTCAATACTTACCCTCGCGTAGAAACCTGAAAAAAAATCTAAGTGTGCTGCGTGCGCGCAGCCTCTAGCGCGCACGCGGTTTACCTAGGAACCGCCCCCTTCACCATACCGGAAGTTCCGGTTTCCCGCGCATGCGCAGTGCATGCAGGAAACCGGCACTTCGGAAAGCAATACGGGTGAGTACACAGTGCGTACTCACCCGGGAACGGCCGAATTTTTGGGCCTTTATGTTCAAACAGGTAAAAGAAGTCGCACAAAATAACGGTGTAAATTGCAGACCTCAATGATACTGGGAGAAGAATTTGGCAGTGAGACACATGCACCTATCTCCCTGGTTACAGTGACTGGACTTCCACCAAAGCCTGCTTCACATCTTCTTCCTTCTGGTCTTCCATGCCTTGCTGCCATTCCTCATTCAAATCTGTGGTGCAGCCTCTGTCCATGGTAATAGCATGTAGCATTCATCATATTGCTGTAATTTGCCTGAACTTCTCTGAGGCATATTAACATAGAAACATAGAAGATAGGAGCAGGAGTAGGCCATTCGGCCCCTCGAGCCTGCTCCGCCATTCGATGAGATCATGGCTGATCATCCAAACTCAGTACCCTGTACCTGCCTTCTCCCCATATCCCTTGATACCTTTAGCTTTAAGAAATATATCTAACTCATTCTTGAATATATTTAATGACTTCGCCTCAACTACCTTCTGTGGTAGAGAATTCCACAGGTTCACCACTCTCTGGGTGAAGAAATTCTTCCTCATTTCTGTCCTAAATGGCTTACCCCTTATCCTTAGATTATGACCCCTGGTTCTGGACTCTCCGACCATCGGAAACATTCTTCCTGCATCTAGTTTGTCCAGACCTGTCAGAATTTTATATGTTTCGATGAGATCCCCTCTCATTCTTCTATACTCCAGCGAGTATAAGCCCAATCGACCCAATCTCTCCTCATATGTCATTCCTGCCGTCCCAGGTATCAGCCTTGTGAATCTTCGCTGAACTCCTTCCATGGCAAGATCATCCTTCCTCAGATAAGGCGACCATGTCATGTTCCAAGCATGTGAAGAATTGCTCCAGCACCCTAATGTCTGCTCAATGATCTAAAGCTCTGATAAAAAATCCAATGGCACTATTCGAAGAAGGTGTCCTGGCCAACACTTATTCCTCAACCAACATCACTAAATAAGCAGATTATCTGGTCATTATCTCATTGCTGTCTGTGGGAGCTTGCTGTGTGCTAATTGGCTGCTGTGTTTGCTACATTACAACAGTGACTACACTTCAAAAGTACTTCATTGGCTGCAAAGCACTTTGGGACATCCTGAGGTCGTGAAAGGCGCAACAAAGATGCAAGTCTTTCTTTCTTTCTTTCAGTGAGAACCTTGGTTGTAGCTGTTCTCTGTTGGGGCACAATGGTTCCGCAGAGCTGTCATCTACAGTGGTTGCACCACATAGTCCCTATCGCCAGAGGGCCAGCCATCTGTCATTCTTTCTCCTTCAAAGAACCGTGTCAGGTTTGATTACCTCAAATTAAAGTATCATGCATACTACCTGGGAAACAGGTATTAATGCACACCGTTTCTCTGGTGGAGGCTGCATACCATTTGCATGTTGATGGAATAATATACTTCTCTATCAAGGTATGCCAAAGCATTGTTTTCCAAGTGCATGAATGGTTACATTCCTACAATCAGTGATGCTCTGTATCTTGGGGAAGTCACCAACATTGGAAACCTTTCACTCCCCCTGCTCCTGCTCCTGGTGATCTCTGCTGAGGGGTATGTAGGGGGTGCATGGTGAAACAAGCCTCAAAATACCTATTTAAGACATATATCGGGGCCTGATGGGTAAAAAGGTTGAGGGCAGTGGTACCCTTCTCTGTCACTGACTGTGCAGTGTGATGCAGGCCTTCGTGAACCAGGTGGCACATCTCAGTCAAGCGTCCCTGCTGGGCCTGAGCTTCATCATGCATTGGCCCTCCATCGCGACTGATTAGGAAACTCTGGTGCAGTAGATCTGCTTCTCTGGGTGTTTTGTTCTGCACTCAGTCTGCCTCCTGTGTCCTCTGCTCTCCTGAGCCGTTGTGTCCTCCATCTCCTACTGCATTACGAAATAGCTGCCAATGTCCAGCGCATCATTGGCTGAAAAATCATCTCTGCTATACGCTTCTTAAGGTGCCGTGCTGAAGCATTAAAATCATTGCACTTATTTAGTATACATCTACACAGATGCGGCCGGACCTGCTGTGATTTCCAGCAAAAAAAGTAAAAAGTTTTTTGTTTTCCATACAGACTCCAGCATCTGCCACATTTGACCCCTTGTGACCCCACCTCATTGTCTTTGATGTAATGGCCCAGAAATTAAACATGGATGGTTCCCGCGGGGGTAAGGATTCCCCGCGATATCGCACTCCGCGCCTACCTTTTTGCTCCGGGCCCCCACGAACTTTAGTTTCAAAGGCCCTCTCTGTTGGAACCGTGCAGTGCTTGCGTGACCCAGAGGCGCAATTAGTTCGTGCGAGCTCTGGGATCACGTGATTCAGTTAGAGCCAATGGCAGCACACCATCTTTCATTCATAGTTCTGACGGCAAGAGCTGTCAAAGCTATGAATACTACACACCCCCAAAAGAACAGCTAAACCTCAATTAAATTTTTTTTTAAAAGCCATCACATTAATAAAATAAGTATAGTTAAATAAATTAACCTCTTTAAACAAAAAATTAAATTTTTGAAAAAATTTTAAATCTTTTTAAAAGTTATAAAAATAAACTTACCTTTCGTTAAAATCTCTAAGAAAGATAAACCTGTTGAAAAAAATTTAAAATAACACTTAATTAACTACTTACCTTGTTAAAAGGGGGTCCTACGCCTGCTTTCTTTGTGTGTAAAATCTTTACCACTTACCTGCGCGTTCAAAGCTGGAAAAAAAACTAACCGCCCCCTTTTCAATTCACGAAGTGCCGGTTTCCCGCGCATGCGCAGTGCATGCAGGAAACCGGCAATTCGGGATCTAATACGCGAGAGTACACAGTGCGTACTCTCGCGTATTAGGTTTAATTTTCGGGCCATCGTCTTCCTGACTGACCTGTTTGGACACCATCCACACCTTTGATTGCCGTGATTATCTCTCTGCCGAGGTGTGATAAAGGGCAGTTGGAAAGATTAACTGTAATCATCTGGCAGTGTTCTCTGACTATATATGCTGTGCCTATATGCATCTCTTCACTTCACCTGACGAAGGAGCAGCGCTCCGAAAGCTTGTGATTTCAAATAAAGCTGTTGGACTATAACCTGGTGTTGTGTGACTTCTCACATTTGTCCACCCCAGTCCAACACCGGCATCTCCACATCATGGCTTATTTAGTATGACTAGGCCTCACTTGAGTTGGGAGTTCAGGACTCGCTCTTTGTTTACATCCCTCCTCCCATGGAATTCTACAGTTTTTTCATTCTTTAACAACTACTGAACAAGCAAGTTTCTTTTTTATTATTCTTACTAATTTGTGTACACTGTTACAGGATGTAATATTCAGGGTAGAAGCAATGACTGGTTACCACTGTCTTTTGGTCTTACTCATCTGTTTACCCACAACTACATTTGGCAATCTCAGCAAGCTCTCTCTGTGCCTGGTGGGCTTTGTTTTTTTGGGGATCCGCCTGGCACTGGCTGGAAAGAGAACCTACCTCATCGCCCTGACCTCTTCCAGCAGGATCTCCAGGGAGGCCTCAGCAAACCTGAGGGCTTGTGCCTGTGACTCGTGCTGATTCAGTTTCTTCCTCCACCACTCCAGCAGAGAAATCAGCCAGAAGGGAATGCAACCTTGCTTTTAAGAGGTGCACATCTGGCTTTAAATAGGCCTCTGGCTGACCCGCCAGAAACTAGGCCCTGGAAGTGGGCGGGTTTCTCGCCTGGTCAGCGAATCGGATGGAAAACCAGTTGACATTGAAACCCAAGAGTTAAAATATCTGTTTTCTGGGGAGGCGGGTGAGTTTCGCACTCACCCCCGCAACCCACCCAACCTAAACCCACCCAGAGTTAAAATCAGGCCACAGAATCTTCAAATATAAAATGCCAGTAGTCGTGGGTGTGGCGTCACAGTCAATGAGGCCCCGAGAGCAGCAGCAGCCATGAAAGGAAAGGCATCAGGTGGGTGGGTGGGAGGGGCTTTGAAGTGGGCATGGAGTAGAGGAAAATGTGAGCTGGTGAGAGTGAGGATTCAGTTTAAAATCATGGAAAGGGCCGGGGATCCTGAAGACTGGAAGTGGTGAGAGAGAAAAAGAGAAGGCAGGTAATTCTTAAAGACCAGAGAGATGCTTTTCAACAGCCGCCCACCCGTTTTATGTTGAAACTATAGGCGTTAAGACCCTGAAAACTGAGTCACGGCCTCGCCCACCCATTCATTCCTGGAAGTGTGCCCGATGCCATTTTGGATCGGGCCTCATGTTAAGCATCCTAAAACCAGCGGACGCCTACGAAATATATTTAAATTAGGGTCCTGCAGCAGTTTCAGGACCTAAATGGCAATTTTAATTGCTGCAGGATGCTATTCGCCAGTCAATAAACCCACAAATCACAGACGGCAACAATCGGGAAGGCACCATTCCCTGCATTATTTAAAGGGATCCTCAGCTGCTCTCGGGTAAATCACTGGTTCATTCATTTGGACTGTTAGTGTGCTTGCTTTGCTGTTTTAGCTGTTTGTAGCTGAGGATAAACTTTCCAAAAGGTTATCTGGCTGAGTCTACATTTGGAATTTTGACCAGGGGCTCCTGGCAAAACGTCTTGTTGGATTTATGGGATGCCATTGTTGCTGGAGGAGGAGAAGGAGGAGCAGGCAACAGTCTACAGACTTAACAAGGAGCAGAAGCAGAAAGAGGGGAGCTCACAGGAAGCCTTTCCCCACTAGAATGACAGACCAGGAACTTTGTACCTGCAGTTCAGCGAGGAGCAGTATCTGAGGAGGTTCCACTTGACCAGGGAAGCCATCACAGAGCTCTGTCGCCTGCGGCAACAGCAACTGCAGCCCAGCACCAGGTCACACTCATCCTTGCCTGTGGCTCTGAAGATGACTGTGGAC
This sequence comes from Squalus acanthias, assembly GCA_030390025.1. Taxonomy (NCBI): domain Eukaryota; kingdom Metazoa; phylum Chordata; class Chondrichthyes; order Squaliformes; family Squalidae; genus Squalus; species Squalus acanthias. The sequence goes on from CM059427.1 coordinate 9,163,125, forward strand.
CTGGATTTTTATGCTTAGGGTCATTCTGGACTTCAGCAGGTGACATCAGCAACATTAGTCAATCTGTGGTGCGCACCTGCATCACGCAGGTGATGGATGTGCTTTTGGCCGGAGCCAATGACTTCCTCTCCTTCCTTATGGAGGACACGAAGTAGGAAGGCAGGGCTCTATGCTTCACCAGGATTGCAGGCTTCACCCAGGTGCAGGGCATCATCGACTGTATACACATAACCGTAGGTGCTCCAACACAAGACCCCCGGACCATACATGAACAAGAAGGGCTTCCACTTGCTGCACATGCAGCTGGCATGCAATGACACACAGTGCATCATGCAGGTCTGTGGCAGGTATCCTGGCAGTTGTCGTGTTGCCTTAATCCTGCGCCAGTCCTCAATCCCACCACCCCCAGCCCCGCCCCCGCCTTTCTCTTTCACGCAGACCATCGGGTCAGAGGTTGGCGACTTGGGATATTCCCTAAAAATGTGGTTCACGACACCTGTCAGGAACCTGTGTGCAGACGACAAAATGAGATGCAATCAAAGTCATGCCTTCACCAGAGCCTTGATAGAGCATATATCAGCATCCGAAAGCAACGCTTCCGTTGCCTGGGGTGGTCCGGAGGCATCCTGGAGTACAGCCTCCAAGAGTCTCCAGAGTGGGTAATTCTGTCAAATCACATTGCCTGGTCAACAATTATCATCGACCAAAATCTGCACACCAAGAATTCCATTAAAAAATGTTTTTGAGAATTAACAGAAACACATCCAAAAACTATTGATCACCCTGGAGCAAGCCCCCATTGCCTGTCTTAAGCATTCTTCTGGTGCTCCTAAGATGTGAGAGACTGGAAGAGAAAAGAAAAAAGAGAAAGAGAGGATAGGGATGTAGAGGGAGCTGCCCCATTCTGAAATCTTTGGGCTGAGCAATTTACTTTTTCTAACTCTACTCTCCAAATCTATTATGGAATCTATTATTGGACATCTTCCAAATTTTAAATAGATAGCACTTTAGTCAACAAATAATTGCTCTTTCTAGTTTTTATGTTTATTCATTTATGTCAAGTTGAAGAGGCAGGTAGCTGACGCCAATATTTGAATCAACTGAATTTATTTTCCTGTTTCCTGTAGAACAAGTCAAGATTTTTAGTCATTACTTAGGGGTATGTTTATGTTATACTGCAGCTAATAGTCTGAGACTGATCGCTGCGGTATTCAACTCACCACTACCTCACACTACCTCTGTGCTGTCAGACTGCTTGTCCAGCATTCAGTTTTGGATGAGCCACATTCTCATCCAGTTAAACATTGGGAAGACCGGAGCTATTGTCATCAGAACCCGCCAAAGCTCTACAATCCCCCTGGAACTCTCCATCCCTCCAATTCCGGCCTCTTGTGCTTCCCCTCCCTTCATTTTAGTTGTGCCTTCGGCAGTCTAGACACCACATTCTGGAATTTCCTCCATCTCCCTCTCGTCCTTCATCACCCTTCTTTGACCAAGCTTTTACTCAAACTTCCTGATATCTCCTTCTGTGTCTCTTCCATTTTTATCTGAATACACCTTTGTGAAGCACCTTGGGATGTTTTACTTTGTTAAAGATAACAACAGCAACAACAACTTGTATTTATATAGCGCCTTTAACATAGTAAAATGTCCCAAGGCGCTTCTCAGGAGTATTTAAGACAAAAAAATTGACACTGAGCTACACGGTGGCATAGTGGTTAGCACTGGTGCCTCACAGCGCCAGGGACCCGGGTTCGAATCTGACCTCGGGTGACTGTCTGTGTGGAGTTTGCACATTCTCCCTGTGTCTGCGTGGGTTTTCTCCGGGTGCTCCGGTTTCCTCCCACAGTCCAAAAATGTGCGGGTTAGGTTGATTTGGCTATGATAAATTGACCCTTAGTGTGTTAGGGGGCGATTAAATATGGGGATAGGATGGGATATGTTAGGGGGAATTAAATACGTGGGGTTACAGGGGTAGGGTGGGATATGTGTACTGTGGGGATTAAAGCAGGGGACAGGGTACTGGATTTGGATGATCAGCCATGATCGTATTGAATGGTGGAGCAGGCTCGACGGGCCGAATGGCCTACTCCTGCTCCTAGATTCTATGTTTCTATGTTTCTATAAGGAGAAATGAGGGCAGGTAACCAAAAGCTTGGTCAAAAAGGTAGGTTTTAAGGATTGTCTTAAAAGAGGAAAGAGAGGTAGAGAGGCGGAGAGGCTTAGACAGGGAATTCCAGTGCTTAGTTGCTTAGGCAACAGAAGGCACGGCCACCAAAGGCTGAACGATTATAATCAGGGATGCTCAAGAGGGCAGAATTAGAGGAGCGCAGATATCTCGGGGGGGGAGGGGGTTGTGGGGCTGGAGGAGATTACAGAGATAGGGAGGGGCGAGGCCATGGAGGGATTTGAAAACAAGGATGAGAATTTTGAAATCGAGGCGTTGCTTAACCGGGAGCCAATGTAGGTCAGCGAGCACAGGGGTGATGGGTGAACAGGACTTGGTGCAAGTTAGGACACAGGCAGCCGAGTTTTGGGTGAACTCAAGTTTACTTAGGGTAGAATGTGGGAGGCCAGCCAGGAGTGCATTGAAATAGTCAAGTCTAGAGGTAACAAAGGCATGGATGAGGGTTTCAGCAGCGGATGAGCTGAGGCAAGGGCAGAGACGGGCGATGTTACGGAGGTGCAAATAGGCAGTCTTAGTTATGCCACAGATATGTGGTCACTAGCTCATTTCAGGGTCAAATATGACACCAAGGTTGCGAACAGTGTGGTTCAGCCTCAGACAGGTGTTAGGGAGAGGGATGGAGTCAATGGCTAGGGAACGGAGTTTGTGGCGGGGACCGAAAACAATGGCCCAAAAATTCGGCCGTTCTCGGGTGAGTACTCAGTGCGTACTCACCCGTATTCGTTCCCGAATTGCACTGCGCATGCGTGGGAAACCGGCACTTCCGGTATGGTGAAGGGGGAGGTTCCTAAATGAACCGCGTGCGCACTAGAGGCTGCGCGCACGCAGCACACTTAGGTTTTTTTTCAGGTTTCAATGCGAGGGTAAGTATGGAAGATTCTACACAAGTAAAAAGGAGGCGTAAGACCCCTTTTGAACAAGGTAAGTAGTTAATTAAGTATAATTTTTAATTTTTTTCAACAGGTTTATCTTTCTTAGAGAATTTAAAGAAAGGTAAGTTTATTTTTATAACTTAAAAAAAAAAATTCAAAAATTTTAATTTTTGTTTAAAGTGGTTAATTTATTTAACTATAGTTATTTTATTAATGTGATGGTTTTTTTTTAATTTATTTGAGGTTTAGCTGTTCTTTTGGGGTCTCTTTCAATTCACAGATTTGACAGGTCTCCTGTCAAATCTATGAATGAAAGATGGTCTGCTGCCATTGGCTCTCCATGGCCCACGTGATCCCAGAGGTCACATCGCACTAACTGCGCCCCTGGGACACGCACACACTGCGCGCCGGCACTAGGGAGAGGCCTGGGACCCGAAGTTCCTGTGGGCCCAAAGCACAACGGCCGGCGCGGTGTGTGATATCGCGCGCGATCCTTACCCCTGCGGCAAGCCTCCGAGTCAAATTTCTGGGCCATTGGCTTCGGTCTTCCCAATATTTAATTAAAGAAAATTTCTGCTCATCCAGAACTGGATGTCGGACAAGCAGTCTGATAATTTAGAGACCGTGGTGGTGAGGTAGAGCTGGGTGTTGTCAGCGTACATGTGGAAACTGACACAGTGTTGCTGTAAATGCAAGTTGTTCTTCAGCTACTGGATTTTTTTTATTCGTTCATGGGATGTGGGCGATGCTGCCAAGGCCAGCATTTATTGCCCATCCCTAATTGCCCTTGAGAAGGTGCTGGTGAGCCGCCTTCTTGAACCACTGCAGTCCGTGTGGTGAAGGTACTTCCACAGTGCTGTTAGGGAGGTAGTTCCAGGATTTAGACCCAGCGAAGATGAAGGAACGGCAATATATTTCCTAGTCAGGATGGTGTGTGACTTGGAGGGGAACTTGCAGGTGATGATGTTCCCATGCGTCTGCTGCCTTTGCCTGTCTAGGTGGTAGAGGTCGTGGGTTTTGGCGGTGCTGTCGAAGAAGCCTTGGTGTGTTGCGACAGTGCATCCTGTAGATGGTACACACTGCAGCCACGGTGCACCGGTGGTGGAGGCAGTGAATGTTTCAGGTGATAGATGGTGTGCCAATCAAGCGGGCTGCTTTGTCTTGGATGGTGTCGAGCTTCTTGAGTGTTGTTGGAACTGCGCTCATCCAGGCAAATGGAGAGTATTCCATCACACTGCTGAATTGTGCCTTATAGATGGTGGAAAGGCTTTGGGGAGTCAGAAGGTGAGACACTTGCCGCAGAATACCCAGCCTCTGACCTACTCTTGTAGCCGCTGTATTTATGTGGCTGGTCCAGTTAATTTTCTGGTCAATGGTGACCTCCCAAGATGTTGATGGTGGGGGATTCAGCATCGTTAAGGCCGTTGATTGTCAAGGGGCGGTGGTTAGACTCTCTCGTGTTGGAGATAGTCATTGCCTGGCACTTGTGTGGCATGAATGTTACTTGCCACTTATCAGCCCAAGCCTGAATGTCGTCCAGCTCTTGCTGCATGCGGTCATGGACTGCTTCATTATCTGAGGAGTTGAGAATAGAACTGAACACTGTGCAATCATCAGTGAACATCCCCACTTTTGACCTTATGATGGAGTGAAGGTCATTGCTAAAGTAGTTGAAGACGGTTGGGCCTAGGACACTGCCCTGAGGAACTCCTACAGCGATGTCCTGGGGCTGAGATGATTGGCCTTCAACAATCATAAACATCTTCCTTTGTGCTAGGTATGACTCCAGCCAGTGGAGAGTTTTCCCCCTGATTCCCATTGACTTCAATTTTACTAGGGCTCCTTGATGCCACACTTGGTCAAAGGCTGCCTTGATGTCAAGGGCGGTCACACTCACCTCACCTCTGGAATTCAGCACTTTTGTCCATGTTTGGACCAAGGCTGTAATGAGGTCTGGAGCCAAGTGGTCCTAGCGGAACCCAAACTGAGCATTGGTGAGCAGGTTATTGGTGAGTAAGTGCCACTTGATAGCCCTATCGACGACACCTTCCATCACTTTGCTGATGATTGAGAGTAGACTGATTGGTGAGAACGAGGACAAGTAGGTTTTTCCCACATGTTGGTTCTCTCACCACCTGCCACAGGCCCAGTCTGGCAGCTATGTCCTTCAGGACTCGGCCAGCTCAGTCAGTAGTGACGCTACTGAGCCACTCTTGGTGATGGACATTGAAGTCCCCCACCCAGAGTACATTCTTTGCCCTTGCTACCCTCAGTGCTTCTTTCAAGTGGTGTTCAACATGGAGGAGTACTGATTCATTAGCTGAGGGAGGGCAGTACCTGACAATCAGGAGGAGGTTTCTTTGCCCATGCTTGACCTGAAGCCATGAGACGTCATGGGGTCCGGAGTCAATGTTGAGGACTCCCAGGGCCACTCCCTCCCGACTGTATACCACTCCGCCGCCACCTCTGGTGGGTCTGTCCTGCCGGTGGGACAGGACATACCCAGGGATGGTGATGGAGGAGTCTGGGGCATTGGCTGAAAGGTATAATTCTGTGAGTATGACTATGTCAGGCTGTCGCTTGACTAGTCTGTGGGACAGCTCTCCCAATTTTGACACAAGTCCTCAGATGTTAGTGAGGTGGACTTTGCAGGGTCGACTGGGCTGGGTGTGCCGTTGTTGTGTCCGTAGCCGGTGCCTAGGTCGATGCCGGGTGGTCTTTTCGGTTTTATTCTTTGTATACTTCTTTGTAGTCGTTTGTTACAACTGAGTGGCTTGCTGGGCCATTTCAGAGGGCAGTTAAGAGTCAACCACATTGCTGTTGGTCCGGAGTCACATATAGGCCAGACCAGGTAAGGACGGCAGATTTCCTTCCCTAAAGGACATTAGTGAACCAGAAGGGTTTTTACGACAATCCGATAGTTTCATGGTCACCATTACTGATACTAGCTCAAAGTACAATGAACAGAACTGGCACAGACTTGATGCAGGAGCACTCTCTATCCCTTCCTTAGCAGTTATCTTAATCAATATCCTTAAGTTATTTCACCCAGTCTCACTCCTGACTTTTATTTTATATATTACATGGAAAATACATGAGGAAAAAAGGAACACATATTCAAGAATTATTAACATTTAAGTTGGTGTAGGGATTAGAATAGATAAGCAGCACAAATTGGGCCTCCATGGATATCGCACGGCATGAAAGAAACTGCTCTCTGGATGGTCACACCAAAACACTCACAGCTGAGATATATCATCTGTTTAAATTTGTCAATCTTGTCTGACATTCCAGTGCAGTACTGAAGGAGTGCTGCACTGTCAGAGGTGCTGTCCTCCAGATCAGCCTTCTCAAGTGGATGTTAAAGATCCCATGGCACTCTTTCGAAGAAGAGCAGGGGAGACCGCCCAGGTGTCCTGGTCAACATTTATCCCTCAACCAACCTGTTAAAAACAAATTATCTGATCATTTATCTCATTGCTGTTTGTGGGACTTTGTTGTGCGCACATTTAGCTGCCACCTTTCCTACATTACAACAGTGACTACACTTCAAAAGTACTTAATTGACTGTAAAGCGCATTGGGACGTCCTGAGGTCGTGAAGGGCGCTATATAAATGCACGTTATTTCTTTAATTATAACTTTCGCTTTAGTTTAAGGTTGAAATAATCGACTATTAAAGGGAAAAACGGATCACACGCGTGTAATGTTACTTCGGGGATATTTTAAAGTACATACATTATAACCCATTATATAGCATTCACTTTAATAGCTGCAATAACCCTTTCCCCCAGAGATCTACCTGTAAATTTCGGGTCAATTTCATATCCTCTAAACTCAGCCTATGGTGGGAGCTGCTATCCACTTACGCTGATTTTTGAAACAGTGCCATCAAAAAATAGATCATGGCAATAAAACTTAATTGCTTTTTTTAATGATCAGAGTGACGTGCGTAATGGAAATTTAAAAATGAAGCATCCGATGTCCTTTTTTGTCGCTGGCTGGAAGCAGGCGATGCCCAGGAGATGATTAGAATCCTTCTTTTTAAACCGAAGTTGCCGGAGAGCGTTTATTCTCTTCAGTATTGTAATCACGCGCTAAATGACAGCTCACACCGACTAGTGGCCGGCATCAAAGGCAGACAATAAATGTGTCTAATCCTTTTTTAACGCTTTGTTTTTATGCTTCATTACAACTTCTCTCTTGATCACACAATCAGAAGTCTGCGAGGCAGGTAGCGTTTTACAACGAGATTACGAGAATGCTTAATACAAACAGGCAACAAGTGAAACGAACCGTAAATCTTCATTCAAATGTTTATTCATCCGCATCTTTCCACTGTTTCGTATCCCATGGCCAACACCTTAAATCAAAAACCGAAGCGCAGTAGGAAAGAGCCAGAACATGTTTAATCTAGTAACGGGAAGGTATTGCTAAACCGACACAAACATGTTTTCAGCTGTCAAATAACCTACTGTACAATTTCGACATATCTACAACACACAGACAAATATTTGTATTGACTATCCCTTATAATATATTGGAACGTGTGTGCATATATACTAAAACCTCTTTAAATGACTAATTGTCAATAGTTTTTGGAGGTTAATGGGTGTGATATGCATTACCAGTATATGGTGTTTAAATCACTTAATGCACATTTGACGCTTAGACCAGTTAATCGTAGCCTAACAGTGGAGCAGCCTGCACCACAGGGTCCAGTCCAAGGTCTGCGGTCACACAATTTCCTAATCAGACACATCAAAGCTCTGCTAATGGACCTCCGCGGATTGACGGTATTTTCACAATGTGAAGTTCCGACCATTAAAACTCTCAGTTTTACAGTTACTGAAGAAGACGTGTTCGGACACTGAGCAAAGAAGATCTGAAGAACAAAATGCGGTGGTTTCTTGTTTTGGCAAGGGGAACAGGACACCGAAATAACCTTAACAGGACTTCAAAGGCGACTGGAAATGTTCATTCCCACTCGTAAAAATTAAACCCATCTGCGTCCCTTTATTGTTGCTGGGGTTTTTTCTGTGGTTAAATGTGTTTCAACGTGTCGAAGTACTTTTTAAAAAAAAACACCAGCGACCTCATTTGCTACAACATATGCCCTATTAATGCCTTGGAGCATTGGAATTGAATGTTAAAGGAAGCTGTTCGTTTTCCCAGAGGCTGGAGTATAGGATGTAGATCGGGTAGCTGAGGCTTTTCAATTAACACGCTAAGTTATAGGCTAGTGCAAATAGATGCTATCTTTTTCGGAATGGCTGAGTATGTGGCGTGTAAGTAATTATGTCCTACGAAAATGAATGACCGTAATTCACCCTTATTCGTTCATTGGGCCATTACAATCAGGGCTATAAAAGAGTTTCATAGACACAGCCCCCACATTTCACCGAAACCATCTACCACACATTAGAAAAGGTTAACATTTATGTTGGCCTATTTGGCACCCTATGCTTCGAGTAGTATTTTGAAACTGTTGTTTTAATCCATGGTGACATTTTTGTCAGCAATGGCAGTGGTAGCACTCTCGCCTCTGAGCCACTCCAAAGACTGAAGCACAAAATCTAGGCTGACACTTCAGTGCAGTACTGAGGGGGTGCTGCACTGTCAGAGGTGCCCTCTTTCAGATGAGAGGTTAAACCGAGGTTCCATCTGCCCTCTCAAGTGGATGTTAAAGATTCCACTGCACTACTGGAAGAAGAGTAGGAGTGTTCTCCTGGTGTCCCTCAACCAACATCACTAAAACAGATTATCTGGTCATTATCACGTTGCTGTTTGTGGGAGCTTGCTGTGCGCAAATTGGCTGCGGTGTTTCCTACATGACAACAGTGACTACACTTTAAAAGTACATCATTGTTTTCAAAATGCTTTGGGGCGTCTTGTGATCGTGAAAGGCGCTATATAGATGCAAGTCTTTCTTTTATTAAGTACTTCTCTGTATTGTTGCGTTTGTTAAAACCTTTCTAGGTCTTGTAGGGTGTACGCTGTGTAAATGGTGTACGCTTAAATGGTGACTTTCAGAATCTCCTTCAGATCAGTATTTTTTTCAAGTTTAAACATCACAAAATACTTATTTTCAAAAATGTTGTATATTTCACCTGAATTTTAAAATAATTTAATGAGTTTCCAATGTTAAAGTGCATTTAATCTGCAATGCTCCTTCCTATAAACCCAGTTGCTTCTTTAATGATGAATACAGTCCAGTTCCATACTGTATTCGCCTGGTTAGATCAATGTAACCTGATCTCGGGCTGCTTCTGACACGTTGTGACATGAGAATAATATCTGATGAATCTGATTTGATGTAGCCTGTCACATCTACGCCGCACCTTTCCCTTAACAGTGAGACCAAACACCATGTGGTCTTATACACACTCTCACAACGCTTCAATGGAACAGATAGTCTGCTACCCGATATCCCTTCTCCTTGGCAATGAAATGAGGCAGTATCAGATTTCCTTTAGTCCCTGACGGACAGTGTTTACATCAATGAGATGAGAAAGGATCAGTACTAATGCGGTTTCTCACACAGCCCGTCCCGTTTCCTCAGCAATAACACTACTCGGTCCTTACAATCTAAACCCATTCTCCAGGCATTCCATGTAACTGAACCGATGCTCTCAGCAGTGGACAAATCCTGGGAGCGAATCACACATCCTCCCCGTTTCTAATTCCTCAGTTTTTCAGTATTAAATAGTACCTAAGAATGAAGTGGATGGGCCGAGCTATGGTAGATAAATTTGAATCTGGATGAACGTACGGTTATCTATACTGAATAGAGACGACTTGTTTTTCCTTTATTTTCTAAAATAGTTGTTGTAGAGGAATAAACAATCTTCTTTGTGCCCCTACTACCGCATGAAAAGGAAACGAAAAACAAACGTGTCTTCATTTTTTTCCTTGCACTTCTCTCAGTGTACTTAGAAAACAGCAACTATATACAGCATGAAATGGTTCTATTTTGTAGCAGGTGGATAAATTGTGGGACGAGGTCACCCCCAGTTCCCCAGGGGAGAGGGGGTTATATTAAAACATACCTCCCCTTACAGGAAGGGCGCCACTCGAGCAGTGAAGTGAGGAGTGGGGAAAGAAAAAGGTTTGAATGTGATTATTGATCATTAACTGAAGGTGTAAAGTCAATGTAAAACTGTTGCCAGCAAGGTTAATCGTGTTCTTGGATGCACCTATAATTCAAAACAAGTTACTCTAACCTTGCGATAATTGGCCAGGCCATATCTGAAATGCTGTGTGCAGTTTTGGCTGTGCTGACTGCCTTCAAAAGCAGGTTGACGCACTAGGGAGGAGAAACGTGAAAAGGATAGGCATTTCACCTTTGGGGGAGAAGATGCTCCAGCTGAATTTTGGCAGTGGACTGAGATCACCTTGACCAGATAGTCTGGCACTGTTTTAGCTTCGCATCCTTTGCAGTATAACCGCAACGGATATGATGTGAAGCAAACTTTGAAAAGTTCCCAGTTAGTCAAGGGGACCACCCATGAGCGTTTTACATTTCATTCTTATAATGTTTCATATTAGTAAAGAGTCGGCTGCCCTACTGTGTACGGCTGATCCATTAGCATGACTTAGATCTGCCGGCTCTATTTCACTCGAAGCAGGTACCAATCTTGAACCAGTACTTGTAGTGTAACTATGCCATATGTGTTCGGACTCTAAGTTAACATGAGGTATTATTTATAATTTGAGTCAACAACATTTGAGAAGAGACATGATCCAGGTTTTTTAAATGCTAAGAGGAATGGATAATGTGGATGCAAACAGATTATTTAGCTTGGAATATGAATACAGGACAAGAGGACAAAAGTACAAAGTTAGCAAACCTCAAGTAAGACTTAAATAACAAGAAATTTCTCCCCCCACAGATAAAAATGTGCATGGAATGGACTCCCAGGTAACCTTTAAAAGAAACTGCATTACTTTTTTTTTGATTCAACAACAGTTTACATTATCATAGAACCATTAGCATAACAAAACATTCTAAAATGTTTTACAGCTGGGGCTCAGACCGAAGCAGGTGTAAGAGGGAGGATAAGGAGAGAAATCCAAAAGCACTGTTGAATCAGTAGGTGTTAAAGAGGCTTTTGAAGGTTGGCAGGGATGTAGCAAGCCAGAAGGATTTTGGGGAGAGAGTTGGAGTATGGACAAGATGCTTAAAGGCTTTTCCACCAGTATTAGAATAGAGGAAGAGGGAACATGCAGTAGACAGAGTTGAGAGTGGAGGGTGCAGGTAGGGACATTTGTCGTGAGGAAGTTGCTGATGTACGGAGGAGCAGTGCTATGGAGGGATTTGAAGATGACTATGAGAATTTTGAAATTAATGCAGAGGAATAGGGAGCCAATATAAATCAGCAAGACTAAGGGTGATAGCTGAGCAGGACTTAGAGCAGAATAGGATGATTTAGAACAATAGATGTTTACAGCACAGAAGGAGGCCATTCAACCCATCTTGTCTGTGGTTGCTCTTTGCTAAAGCAATCAAAAACGAATCCCACTGCCCTGCTCCCTCTGCAAAGCCCTGTGCCTTCCTCTGCTTAAAGTATTTATACAATTTTTCCTTAAAAGCAATGGTCTGTGTCTCAACCATTCCCTATTGCAAAGCATTCCATGCTACAACAACCCGCAGTGTAAAGATTTTCTCTTAACCTCTCTCCTCACTCTCATAATGATAATATTAAATTGATGACCTCTTGTCACCAACTCCACAATTAGAGGAACTAGTCTTTCCCTATTCGTTGTATCTAAACTCTTCATATTTTTTAAAACCTCTATTAAATCTCCTCTTAACCTCCTTTGCTCCAGTGGAAATAGCCCTAGAATCTCATGTTTCTCCTCATAACTATAGTTTCCCATCCCTGGCATCTGCTGGAATTAGAACATAGAACAGTACAGCACAGTACAGGCCCTTCGGCCCTCGATGTTGTGCCGAGCATTGTCCGAGACCAAGATCAAGCTATCACACTCCCTATCACTCTGGTGTGCTCCATGTGCTTATCCAATAACCGCTTGAAAGTTCCTAAAGTGTCCGACTCCACTATCACAGCAGGCAGTCCATTCCACACCCCAACCACTCTCTGAGTAAAGAATCTACCTCGGACATCCCTTCTATATCTCCCCCCATGCACCTTATAGTTATGCCCCCTTGTAACAGCTGCCTCTACCCGAGGAAATAGTCTCTGAACATCCACTCTATCTATCCCCCTCATCATCTTATAATTCTGGATGAAATGGAGTTTGGGAGACCAACAATTAAGGCATTAGAAAAGTCAAGTGTGGAAGTGGCATAGACATGAATTGTGGATTCAGTGACATTGGGGTGAGGTAGGAACAGTGGTGGGAGATGTTTTGGAAGTGGAGGTAGTAATTTTTCATGATAAACTGGATGTGGGATTTAAACTTCACCTAGGGTCAAGCAGGACACCAAGGTTGTGTACTATTAAGTTGAGCTTGAGCAAGTATCCAAGAAAGAGGATAGAATCAGGGGCCAGAGTACAGTTTTTGGCAGCGGCTTCGCTATTGCCATTGTTGAGTTGTAAGAAGTTTGGTCTTGTCCCAGACATGATGCGGCATGGCAGCAATCATGGAATCAAGTGCAGTGAAGGAGCTGGGTATTGTAGGTGCACACATGAAAAATGACCCCGTGCTTGCAGGTAAAATTACAGTGAGGCAACATATAGACAATGAATAGGAGGTGGCCAGGGATGGCGCTAACCATGTGGGCAAACAAAGAGAAGCCATTGTACAAAATGTACTGGCTATGTCGGGGCAGACAGAGCTAGAACCAGAAGATGACAATACCATGGGGGAGAAGAATGGTATGGTCAACCGTGTCAAAAACCGTAGCCAGGTCAAGGAGGCATAAGCACCAGGTTACAGTCACACAGAATATCTTTGATCACTTTGACCAGGTCTCAATACTGTGAACCAGGCAAAAGCCAGACTGAAGGGATTTGAACAGGAAGTGGTCACATAGATGGGCACAAGTTGCATAGAGATGGAACATTCCAGAACTTTAGAGAGGAAAGAGTTGGAGAAAGGGCAGCAGTTGAAGTGATAGAGGGTAGGCATTATGCATGGTTTGAGCGGGGATGAAAAAAAAACCTGAGGAAAAGAAGCAGTTGATGTGCGTGAGCTTTGAGCTGAGGAAGGGTAGTTGAGTGAGCAGGTGTCAAGTTAGAAATGGGGGGGGGGCGGGGGGAGGGTGGTGGTCAAGGCAGGAAAGTGGGTCTCATAACAGAGATGAATTTTGTGAGGACTGAGGTGGAGCTAAGAGAGAAGTGTTCGGGTAAAGTTCTGTCTTTAGTACTCCTGGTGCAGGGTTTTTAATGGACAGAAAATAATGAGGGAGGAGACCTGGCCAAGTTTCTGATATGCCCTCCCAGCAGGCAAAACTGTGCACTAGAAGCACTTAAGAATTTTGTTAAAATCCTATTGTGAAGTTTAGGTTAGGTGAGTTGGGGTGGTTAGGGAAAAAAGAGGGATGGAAGTTAAGGCAGCTGAAGGGAAAGCCTCTATTTTGGAGATAAAGAAACCCATGAGCTCCTTGCAACTGGCACAAATGTGAGGATGGTCGGGGTGGGGAGCTTGAAGGAGGTGGTTAATCATGGAAAAATTCATTTTGGATACTTTTGCTCTCCAGGATGATCCCCATTAAGAACTGAATTTAGAGTTATGCTGCTAAGTATAGTCTCATTTTGGCTCAGTTGATAGCACTCTCACCTCTGAATTAGAAGGTTATGGTTCAAGTTGCACTCCAGGACTTGAGCACATAATTTAGGTTGACTATTTCAGTGCAGTACTGAATGAGTGTTACATTGTCAGTGGTGATGAGATGAGATGTTAAAATTAGGCCTGTTCAGGTGGATGCATGGCACTATTCAACAAAAAACACCAAGAATAGATTAACTGGTCATTCATCTCATTTGCTGTTTGTAGAACCATGATGTGTGCAAATTGTCAGCTGTGTTTGCCTTAGTAACACTTCAAAGATAATTAATTCGAAGTGAAAGATGCTAGAATCTTTGCTAAAAGATCAGAAAACAAAACATCTAGAGATGAATAATATAATAAAAATAGTCAGCGTGGATTTCTAAAAGGAAGGTCATGTTTAACCAACCTTACTAAATTATTTGAAGGAAAAGCAGGATGGGAAGACAAGGGCAATGTAGTGGATGTGGTATACATGGACTTTCAGAAGGCCTTCAATAAGGTACCACATAAGAGAAGGTATACTGGGAGGTATAGCTGGTAATGTGGATGCCTGCACCAAAATACAGGAAGACATAAACAGGCTTGCAGAGTGGGCGATAAATGACAAATTAAATTCAAGATAGCAAAGTGTTCCTGAAATCCTGGAAACTTGGTCAAGTTGTGAGGCTAGCTAGATATCCCAGAATAGTACTTGATTTATCTTTGGAGGGGGAGGAAAAACATTGCAAAAGCTTTCATCAAGGGATAAAATGGGTTGAAGAGAGTCCCTATTAGAACAGATTGTGCCTGGTCTCTGGATGGAACAAGGTTGATGAGTCAAAATGCGTTTTATTCTCCATGTTTTCTGATGTTTTAAGCTGATCCCAGAATTTATTATCCCCTGATGTCTAATTACATGTCTTCAGGAATTTGCTGTCCCCTAGTACCCAGTTCCATGTCCAGAATTAACACTGTTCCCTGCTATCCAATGCCATGTCTTCTGAATTTACTGTTCACTAGCATCTGATCCCATGTCCTCGGAATTTACTGTTCACTAGCATCTGATCCCATGTTCTCAGAATTTACTGCTCACTAGTATCTGATCCCATGTTCTCAGAATTTACTGCTCACTAGTATCTGATCCCATGTCCTCAGAATTTACTGTTCACTAGTATCTGATCCCATGTCCTCAGAATTTACTGCTCACTAGTATCTGATCCCATGTTCTCAGAATTTACTGCTCACTAGTATCTGATCCCATGTTCTCAGAATTTACTGCTCACTAGTATCTGATCCCATGTCCTCAGAATTTACTGCTCACTAGTATCTGATCCCATGTTCTCAGAATTTACTGCTCACTAGTATCTGATCCCATGTTCTCAGAATTTACTGCTCACTAGTATCTGATCCCATGTCCTCAGAATTTACTGCTCACTAGTATCTGATCCCATGTTCTCAGAATTTACTGCTCACTAGTATCTGATCCCATGTTCTCAGAATTTACTGCTCACTAGTATCTGATCCCATGTCCTCAGAATTTACTGTTCCTGATGTTCAATCCATGTTCTAAGAATTTACTGTCCCCTAATTTCTAATCCTTTGTTATCAGAACTAAGTGTTCCTGGTCATTTATCCTTTGTATAGAGCAGTTACCAGAGTAGGTAATGTTTCCTGGTTTCTAATCTAATGCCCTCAGAATTTTCTGAGCCCTTGTACCTAATCCCATGTGTGACCACGCCGGCCACTGGTTCCTGGTATCTAATACAATTTCCTCAGCATTCGGCGGTCATATCAAATTGCATCCAGTTTCCAGGGTAGCCGGAGAAGAGGTAGTGAGATTTCATGTATTCTTTCCCATCTAGCCCTCTCAGCAGGGAACTCTAACAGTATCAATGCTGATATGATTTATTGCATTTTATCCCGGTCTCTCGGTAGGAGCGAGATAGGATATGATTTTATTTATATCTGGCCTCTTCGCCAGTGAAATGAAAAAAAAAGTATAATTTCGTGTAACTTCTGGTAATGCCGTCCCTCTGAAAATTGAACTGAGACAGTGTACGAGCTAATGTAATCTCTCACATTTCGCTCTTGTAGAATCGAAATCGAGATATGATCTGATGTTAATCTCTCCCGTCCTGCCTCTTCAGCAGAGAGACTTGATCTGATCCGATGTAATCTATGGAAATGCGGTGCAGTGTGGCAGGCTGTGATGGGTGCAATCCCTCATACCCTCGGCCAGCATAGATGAAAGGAGCTCGGGGCTGGTGTAGTTTTCTCTCAGCCTCTTCCCGCAGCAGTGAGCCGAGATGGAACCGGCGCGGCCAGTGGTTCCTGGGGAAGCTATCCCGCTCCCCTCGTCCGCGCCTCCCGGACCCTCGGGTGAGAGAGGAGACGGGGAGCAGGGCTGCTCAGATGGCGGCGTCACTCATCTGTTGAGATGAGACGGGATGAGTGCTGATGTGGGGGCTCTCCCGTCCCAACCTCCCCAAGCTCTGGAGCCCGAGACCAACCGAGTCGAGCCGGATCGGTGCTGATGTTGGGATCTTCCGCCCTGTCCTGGTCCTGGTCCTGTCCCCATGCCCTGAGCCGAGCCGAGCCCGAGCCGAGCCCGGGTGCTGATGTTGGGATCATCCGCCCTGTCCACATAGCCTTGAGTCGAGCCGGATAGGTGCTGATGTTGGGATCATCCGCCCTGGTCCTGGTCCTGTCCCCATGCCCTGAGCCGAGCCCGAGCCCGGGCGCTGATGTTGGGATATTCCGCCCTGGTCCTGGTCCTGTCCCCATGCTCTGAGCCGAGCCCGGCGCTGATGTTGGGATATTCCGCCCTGGTCCTGGTCCTGTCCCCATGCCCTGAGCCGAGCCCGAGCCCGGGCGCTGATGTTGGGATATTCCGCCCTGGTCCTGGTCCTGTCCCCATGCTCTGAGCCGAGCCCGGCGCTGATGTTGGGATATTCCGCCCTGGTCCTGTCCCCATGCTCTGAGCCGAGCCCGGCGCTGATGTTGGTTGCTCACCAGCCAACCTTGTTGCTTTTTTCCGCCTTCCCCGTGTCCCAGCCACCAATATCGCGCCGGACCAATCAGAGGCGCGCCCCCCGCCGCCCACGTGACGGAGCGGAGCCCCGCCGCTCCAATCGCAGCCCAGGGATGTCTCAGAAAAAGCCGGCGCGCGCCGGGCGGCTCATCAATAACAAGTTTCTCAGCAGCGAGCGAGGAGCGAGCGAGAGCCTGGGAGAGAGACACAGAGAGACTGACACAGAGTGTGGGGGCTGCAGGAGAGCCCAGCCCAGCCCAGGCAGCGCCAGAGCCCAGCCCAGCCAGCGAGAGAGACAGAGACAGAGAGAGAGGTTGCTTGCTGCTTGCTTGCTGCTGCTGTTTGCTGCAATCGGGAACCCTCGGCGGACACATGTGGCGGTGTTGCTGCGCGCAGGATGCCTGATGTGCCCTGTGTAAGATGGTGGGGTCGGAGAGCCTGGGATTGAGCCGAGGTCCGCGATCATCCGCCGCCTGTCGTCATGGTGGAGTCCCACCCGCCAGGCTGGACACTTCTTCTTCTTCCTCTTCTTCATCTTCATCATCCACACCGCGCGGGCTTTCTGCTGGCGATGCTGACTCTCCTCTCCACGCTACCTGTTAAACTCTCAGCCTACCCTACCTCCCTGAGTGACTGTCAGACACCCACCGGCTGGAACTGCTCGGGTAAGGCAAACAGTTCCCAACACCCCCCCACCCACCGGTAGAGAAGGGGCGAGGGAAGGGTGCTGGGGGCGACTTCCCTTTAACTTACTGAATATTGGCGCTCGTGCTGAAAGTTACTCTGTGACTGACTGACTAACTGGGTCGTGGTGGCTCCAGGTGAAGTATTGCAAAGATGTTGCAGACGGGCACCTTAAAAAAAATTGCAAACCGAGAGATTCTGCCCGATGTTCTGAAAAGTGCATAACATTGCTCCATCGATGCTGCCTGACCTGCCGAGTGTTTCCAGCATTTTCTATTTTTATTTAACATTTTACTCTCGGACTGAATTTGATTTATTATGGGATGTGGGGGGTGGGGGGGATGTCTGCCGCAACCTCCACCTTTGCACTAGCCATATATATATATATATATTTTAATGCTAATCCTGCGTTTTCTAAACGTGATCCCGGAGTTCGATGGGGTGCAAAACCCCTCGTCATTCCCTTCGAAAGCATCCAAGCACAAGCCGGCTGTGATACACTCCGCAGATCTTCAGCGCCCCGCAGAAGCCGTGTTGTGGAGAGGACGGAGATCTGGATAGAAGCACTGCATGTTGCAATGCAAAAGGAATGTTTTTCCCCTCTCTCTCTCTCTCTCTCTCTCCCAGTTGATATTTTATGTCGCAATCCCACAGAAAACTGTGGAGCCAAAAAAGGAAAGCTAGGAGGTGCCAGCGATTTTTGTCTGCGGGTTTAGACTTGTGATTAACCTCATCTCCAGTGGAAAGATTCAGGTCATCAGTCTTCGTTAGAAGTAGACAAGCTTTCACCAAAAATATAGCTTATTTATCTTTGTTGCAACTTTGATATGCCATCTCTAGGTTCCTTCCCGTCTATAGATATATATATGTGTGTGTGTATATAATAAATATATATATACACTATGCATGCGTATGTGTATGTTCTATACATACATACACATTTATATAAATAATGTGTGCATATGTATATATTTAAAAAATAGACACTATTATAAGGGGCACGATAAAGAATGAGGAAAGGGGCAAAGCAGGGCGGATGTGGAGTACTGAAATCCGATTTAAAGAGACAGTGCGCCGTGTTTCAAATGAAAATGCACTCTGGTGCTGAGTGAGGTTTGCGAACGCTGCTTTTAGAATTTATTTCTTGCAACACTTGTCACCAGAACAAGGCTGCAGATCTGCACAGGGAGACCTCCGCGATCGAGGAGGGACCCTGTCTCCAACACACACCTGACTAGCCAGGGAGGAAGATGCCGAACCCTTTTCATCGACTTGTGAGATCTGACCTATGTTCATTTGTCATAAAAGAAAAAGGTTGGCATTAATCTTCATTAAGTTCTGCCAGTACTTTCCTTTTCTCTCTTTTTTAACATTTCAAGGTTTTGACGACAGAGAACACGACTTGTTTCTTTGCGACATCAATACGTGTCAGTTCGGCGGGGAGTGCTTGCGGATCGGAGAGACGATAACCTGCGACTGTCAGCTCAAGGTAAGGCACAGGCATCGCTGGGCTCTGTTATTTTAGCTGGGGTTTAATTGGGCCCCGTTTTGTCTGGGCGAAATGGGTCAGACTGCTGCCTGTTGTGCTCGGGCTGTGTGCAGAAAGTCTGGCGTGTCTGGCAGATCCTTACGATGATTCTGTTTCTTTTTAGTGCAGCACTGACTATGTGCCAGTGTGCGGCTCCAATGGCTATACCTACCAGAACGAGTGTTACCTGCGGCAGGCTGCGTGCAAGCAGCAAAGTGAAATAAAGGTGCTGGGAGAAGGATCCTGTTCCAACGGTATGCACACCACAATATGTACTGGAACTGCGTGTGTGTGTGTGTGTGTGTGTGTGTGAGCGTACACGCGCTTTTGACCTTATGTCTATCAATTCATAAAATAAATCTGAGATTATCCGGCGTGATCCTATTTGCAAGGGTTTGTTACATAGGCAGCCTCAGACAACAACCACCGCTCGTTATCACGTTTCAAAGCTATTATTGAAGCATATTGAATGGAAATGGGAACTGCAAGTACCCTGTACTGGGCGCTTAATCACCATTCCACCCACAATAAAAATACATTCGTGCTACTTGGAGTGCCATAGTCAGTATTTGGTCATTTGTCTCACAGGAGACAGAGGAAACTCTTATCAATAGATTTTAGCAATAGTATATAACCAGTGTTTTAGAATTATGAAAAATTCCAGTTTAAAAAAATCACTGTTATGATACTATTGTGCTTTCTAATGAGATCTTGTCTCTCTACAGATATGGGATCAGGTTCTGGAGATGGAGGTAAGTGCCTATTGCAAATGTATTTTTAATCTAATTATAGTATTGTGGTTCTAGAGGCTGCCATGTCATCTGTAGATGATGCATCTTATGATATAGGCATCAAGTTCTTTTTCTTCCTCCACAATTTTCTCCTTTTTTTTATTTTCTTGCAGATGCTATTTGCTTCCTGGCAGCTTCCTTTAGCTGCGAGGGCTAGACAGTCTGGGCCACCAGTTTCTCTCTGCAACTGCAGGCAGTGGCACTGCATAATAGATGGGCAGGAGTGGACTTGCAGTGGGGATAGCTGAATGGCAGAGTTTTGCTTCCCTTCCCCTCAATCGGCAGGTGTCAAGCAGCCCCCCTAAACAAAAGTGGAGAAAGCACGTATACATTATAGTGATGGGCAAGCCTGCAATGACATGCAGAACTCTGGAACTTTAACCCTCGGTCATCTAGTTGAAAGGAAGCCATTCCACCACTTGCGCTACTGTCCAGAAAAGTGTTTTTTATTACATAAATAGATGAAATCCTACAAAATAGTGCACTTAATGAAAATAGCTAACTGTGAAATTTCAGCTTTAACCACAGAATTGTTTGGCTGAAATAGATCCTGTGTATTTACAATTATTTTGCAATATGCCTATAACCCTGTGACTTATCACAATCATAGAATCATGTAGCACAGAAGGAGGCCATTTGGCCCATTGTGCCTGTGCCAGCTCTTTGGTAGAGCTATCTAATTAATCCCACTCCCCTGGAAGAAAGATCTTAATAGCCAACATACTGAAAACTGGAAATAATTAGCCTGAAGAGCACTAACCAACATTCAGCACATGCGGTGCTTCTTTGATTTTAACGGCAGTGAAGTGTAAAGCATTTATTTATAAAGGAACATGTATATTTGTGTTCATTTATATAGATACTGGGCTACACTCACCAGCAGACATTTCTAAGCCTTTGGTGTTTTGCAGGTCTCAGTATTGATAGGAATCTATTTGCTTTTCATGCACAAATACGAACTTTGAGCAGCTGATTGTGGTGAGGTGTACATGCATTTGAAGCTGATAGGACAAATGAGAAATGAATCACAAAGCTCAATTACAGAAGTACATACCATAAAACATCTACAAACAAATTCTGCTTTTCACATTCATATTGAAGGTCAGTGAAGATTGACTCAAGCCTTTATACAAGCATTTCAGTTATAGCACAAGCTTTATTATTTGGCTTCTGCTGAAATATGTGGACCATATTTTCCACTTTTTTTTCAGAAAAGGTCTAGTAATTCTTTTTAATGTTTTACTAACTTTTTTAACTCTTTTTTTTTTCCTGAGAAAAGAAAAGGCTGAGGGGTGACCTAAATAGAGGTCTTTAAAATTATGAAAGGGTTTGATACGGTAGACGTAGAGAAAATGTTTCCGCTTGAAGTGGAATCCAAAACTAGGGGTCATAAATATAAATATAGGATAGCCACTAATAAATCCAATAAGGAATTCAGGAGAAACTCCTTTTAGAAACATAGAAAAATAGGAGCAGGAGTAGGCCATTCGGCCCTTCAAGCCTGCTCCGCCATTCAATATGATCATGGCTGATCCTCTATCTCAATACCATATTCCCACTCTCTCCCCATACCCCTTGATGCCTTTTGTGTCTAGAAATCTATCTATCTCCTTCTTAAATATATTCAGTGACTTGGCCTCCACAGCCTTCTGTGGTAGAGAATTCCACAGGTTCACCACCCTCTGAGTGAAGACATTTCTCCTCTCAGTCCTAAATGTCCTACCCCTGTATCCTGAGACTGTGACCCCTCATTCTAGACCCCCCCAGCCAGGGGAAACATCCTCCCTGCATCCAGTCTGTCTAGCCCTGCCAGAATTTTATACGTTTCAATGCGATCCCCTCTCATTCTTCTAAACTCTAGTGAATACAGGCCTAGTCGACCTAATCTCTCCTCATACGACAGTCCTGCCATCCCAGGAATCAGTCTGGTGAACCTTCGCTGCACTCCCTCTATGGCAAGTATATCCTTTCTTAGGTAAGGAGACCAAAACTGCACACAGTACTCCAGGTGTGGTCTCACCAAGGCCCTGTATAACTGTAGTAAGACATCCTTGCTCCTGTACTCAAATCCTCTTGCAATGAAGGCCAACATACCATTTGCCTTCCTAACTGCCTGCTGCACCTGCATGTTTGCTTTCAGTGACTGGTGTAC
The DNA here is from genome assembly GCA_030390025.1 of Squalus acanthias. NCBI lineage: Eukaryota > Metazoa > Chordata > Chondrichthyes > Squaliformes > Squalidae > Squalus > Squalus acanthias. The sequence goes on from CM059427.1 coordinate 9,185,086, forward strand.
AAGGACACCAAGGTCCCTTTGTACATCAACATTTCCCAATCTATCACCATTTAAATAATATTCTGCCTTTCTGCTTTTCCTACCGAAGTGAATAACTTCACATTTATCCATGTTATACTGCATCTGCCATGTATTTGCCCACTCACTCAACTTGTCTAAATCGCCTTGAAGCCTCTTTGCATCCTCCGCACAACTCACAATCCCACTTAGTTTCATGTCGTCAGCAAACTTGGAAATATTACATTTGGTTCCCTCATCCAAATCATTGATACAGTATATATTGTGAATAGCTGGGGCTCAAGCACTGATCCCTGCGCTACCCCACTAGTCACCGCCTGCCACCCTGAAAAAGACCCATTTATTCCTACTCTGTTTCCTGTCTGTTAACCAATTTTCAATCCATGCCAGTATATTACCCCCAATCCCATGTGCTTTAATTTTGCACACTAACCTCTTTTATGTGGGACTTTATCAAAGGCCTTCTGAAAATCCAAATACACCACATCCACTGGTTCTCCCTTATCTATTCTACCAGTTACATCCTCAACAAAACTCCAGTAGGTTTGTCAAACACTATTTCCCTTTCATAAATCCATGTTGACTTTGTCTAATCCCGTTGATATTTTCTAAGTGTCCTGTTATCACATCCTTTATAATAGACGCTAGCATTTTCCCTACTACTGATGTTAGGCTAACCGGTCTGTAGTTCCCGGTTTTCTCTCTCCCTCCTTTTTTAAATAGTGGGGTTACATTTGCCACCCTCTAATCTGCCAGAACTGTTCCATAATCTATAGAATTTTGGAAGATGACAACTAATGCATCCACTATTTCCATGGCTACCTCTTTTAGTAATCTGGGGTGCAGATTATCAGGCCCTGGGGATTTATCAGCTTTCAGTCCCATTAATTTCTCCAGCACTATTTTTTTACCAATACTAATTTCCTTTAATTCTTCCTTCTCACTAGACCCTTGCTTCCCTAGCATTTCTGGGAAGTTATTTGTGTCCTCTTCCGTGAAGACAGAACCAAAGTATTTGTTTAATTGCTCTGCCATTTCCTTGTTCCCCATTATAAATTCTCCCGTTTCTGACTGTAAGGGACCTACATTTGTCTTCACTACTCTTTTTCTTTTTACATACTTGTAGAAGCTTTTACAGTCCGCTTTTATGTTCCTTGCAAGTTTACTCTCATACTCTATTTTTCCCCTCTTAATCAATCTCTTTGCCCAGAGTGGTTAGAATGTGGAACCCTCTACCACTTGGAGTCGTTGAGGTGAATAGCATAGTTGCATTTAAGGGGAAGCTAGATAAGTATACATGGGGCAAAGGAATAGAAGGTTATGCTGATAGATGAAATAGGGTGGGAGGAGGCTCATGTGGAGCATAAACACCAGCATAGACCAGTTGGGCCGAATGGCCTGTTTCTGTGCTGTAAATTCAATGCAAAACAAAAATGAGGGATGCATTTGATTTTTAAGTGATTTTTGTGCAACATCATTTCATTAGTGGAAACACCAATCACAAAAGCAACTGTAATAATGATCCTTTAAGACTTCTCAAGCAGCTGGTGAGTCGCAGTGAGTATAAGTGTTAAAAAGGTTAATGATTTCAGTTCTGAAATAGCTGATTGGCCAACTGATGAAGCCCATTCTACAGAGCAAGCCTGGTGCATCGCATGATAGACAAATGGCAGAACCACCTTGGTGGGACGGGATAGCTCCCGCAACATGACCGGGAGGATAGCTGCATGGAGTTACTTGCAGCACATGAACTCGGTTTACATTGTGGCTTGGCGCAGTCCATGGCTTGAGAAAGTGGCAGCAAAATTGCTTTCTTCTGCCCTTCTTCCATTTGTATCTTTTGAAGTCTGCCGCCAGTCTTTTACACAGGATTACAAAATAAAGACAAGAGAGATCATTTGGCTCATCTTAGCTCATCCACCCGAAATAAGGGAAAAAAACTTGCATTCCCCCATCACAGCATTTGTCTCTTGAAGGAATATGGTTTTGTTTTTGGCAGACTACCCTACCCAGAAGACACCCAAGTGTTGATCACTCTTTGCGTGAAGAATTTATTCCTGCTATCTGTTCTAAATTTTCATTTCACCAGTTTTAACCTATACTCCCTTGTTCAGTATCCTGACCTACACACACACGCCTCCTCCTCCACCCCAGCGCCTTGGAGCACACCCTTTTATTCGTCTGAATCTGGTGGATAGGGGCTGATGAGAAGACAGTAGGGACAGGGCTGAAGTCTGGCATGCTTATTGCCCTCATGAATTGTCTTGGAATACAGAAGTAAGTGGGTCTGCTTTCCAATGGAAAATGTTACAATGCATGAACAGTGCTGAGCAGTCACTTCCCTCCATACTTACAGCAGTGAGCGGTGGTATAGTTAGACTGGATGAATAGTTGTATGCTCTATGTTTTGCTATTGAGCAACAATCAGCACTGGTGGCCACAACAGCGTTGTTTCTGTAATGCAGTCCATTGGCACAATAGTACAAGCTCTTAGGAAAGCTTCTTCCACCCATGCTATTACAATAGCAAAATACTGCAGATGCTAGAAATCAGGAATAACAACAGAAAATGCTGGAAACACTCAGCAGGTCAGGCAGCATCGTGGAGAGAGAAACAGAGTCAACGTTGTCAGGTTGGTGACCCTTCGTCAGAAACGATAGCTCTGTTTCTCTCTTCCACGATGCTGCCTGAGCTGTTGAGTGTTCCAGCATTTTCTGTTGTTATTCCACCCATGCTATACTGTTTTTGGGTCCACACTCCAAGAAATAGTCATGGCAGCTTTAACTCACTTGGAGAATCAGACAGGAGAATTCAGGGAACTTACAGATGCCCACTTTTTTATGCTCCAACAGATCAGTGGACATCACAATGAGACCATCTCCTATAGTGCCACGTGTGAAGTAGCACAGGAACATCCTGTTGATACTCAAGTCTGTGGTAGTTCTTAGTCCTCCAAGGATGAGGGAATTTAGTTATGTCGAGAGACTAGAGAAGCTAGGATGGTTCTCTTTAGAGCAAAGAGGAGATTTAATAGAGGTGTTCAAAATTGAGGGGTTTTGATAGGGTAGCTAGGGAGAAACTGTTTCCAGTGGCAGATGGGTCAGTAACCAAAGGACACAGATTTAAGATAATTGGCAAAAAAGCCAGGGGGAGATGAGTTTTTTTTTAATCAGTTATGATCTGGAATGCATTGCCTGAAATGGTGGGGGAAGCAGATTCAATGGTAACTTTCAAAAAGGAATTGGATATATACTTAAAAAGGGAAAAAGAAGTGCAGGGTTATGTGGAAAAAGCAGGGGAGTGGGACTAATCGGCAGCTCTTTCAGAGATGGGCCGAATAACCTCCTTCTGTGCTGTATGATTCTGTGATTTTAAATGACTGAAGCGATGGTCTCAAACAATGAGATCATAGCAATTCCAGGAATGGAAATTCATTGCACTGATGTAGGCATATTAGGGTTAGTTATAGATACCAGTACCCCATGCAGCTCACCAGTGGATTGAGTAACCATGCACAACCTCAGATAAGGGAGTACATTGGTTCACCACTCACGGTACAAAAACATCATAAAACACTCTGAAAACCATAAAACACATGCATTCAAAATACCAAATAAAATGAATTAACTTAATATATCTTGCAACCTGTCATTCCTTTATTGTTGAGAAAAGAAAGTGTTTGTTGTCCAAAAGTAAAAGTAACAATACAAAATCATGCACTTTATTTCAGGTACTGGCAGGTCAGACCTGGAGTTCACTACTCTCTCAAAAGCAAAATACTGCAGGGTGCTGGAAATCTGAAATACAAACAGAAAATGCTGGAAACACTCAGCAGGTCAGGCAGCATCTGGGAGAGAGAAACAGAGTTAACGTTTCAGGCGATGACCTTTCGTTAGAACTGGAAAAAGTTAGAGATGTGACAGGTTTTAAGCAAGTGCAGGGGCAGGGAAAGGGGGAGGGGAGGAAAGAACAAAAGGGAAAATCTACCTTGACTACTCTTCCTCCCACCCTGCTTCCTGTAAGGACTCTATTCCATTCTCCTAGTTTCTCTGTCTCCGTCGCATCTGTTCTGACGATGCCACCTTCCATACCCAGTGCTACTGATATGTTTTCCTTTTTCCTCAACCAAGGATTCCCCTCTACTGTGGTTGACAGGGCCCTCTACCATGTCCATTCTATTTCCCGCACTTCTGCTCTCACCCCTTCCCCTCCCAGAACCACAATAGGGTTCCCCTTCTCCTTGCCTTCCATTCAACCAGCCTCTACATTCCTCTGCCATTTCCGACAGATCCAGTGTGATCCCACCACCAAACACGTCTCTCCCTCCTCTCCCCTTTCAGCATTCTGAAGGGACTGTTCCCTCCATCACACCCTGGTCCACTCCTCAATCACCCCCAACACCCCGTCATCTTTCTGTGCAAGCGCAGAAGATGCAACACCTGCTCTTTTACCTCCTCCCTTCCCACCGTCCAGGATCTCAAAACACTCCTTCCAGGTGAAACAGCAATTAACTTGTACTTCTTTCAATCTAGTATACTGTATTCGCTGCTCACGATGCGGTCTCCTCTACAGTGGGGAGACCAAATGCAGATTGGGTGACCGCTTTGCGGAACACCTCCGTTCAGTCCGTAAGTGTGACCCCGAGCTTCCGGTCGCCTGTCACTTCAATTCTCCGCTCCACTCCCACTCTGACCTCTTTGTCCTCGGCCTCCTACACTGTTCCAATGAAGCTCAACATAAGCTCGAGAAACAGCACCTCATCTTTCGATTAGGCACTTTACAGCCTTCCGGAATCAACATTGTGTTCAACAATTTCAGATCATAATCTCTGCCCCCATTTTTTCGGGCGGCAGCTGTTAGTGATTATTCCCATTTACACCTCCTCTCGAGCCATCTTTTGTTTCTTTACTTGTACAATTACCATCTCCTTTCGCCTTGCATCATCATCCTTCCACCCTATCACAGACCTTCCCTTTTGTTCTTTCTTTCCCTTCCCCCTTTCCCTGCCTCTGTACTTGCTTAAAAACCTGTTACAGGTCTACCTTTTCCAGTTCTGTTGAAAGGTCATCGACCTGAAACGTTAACTCTGTTTCTCTCTCCACAGATGCTGCCTGACCTGCTGAGTGTTTCCAGCATTTTCTGTTCTTATTTTACTGCTCACATTTTGTTTTGGTCCCTCTTTTTTCTTTTCACTTTAATTTTCTTGAAACCATTTTAAATAAAAACAATCCTCAGAGTATCACTGGGAATCTTACAGCACTGAGGGAGGCCATGCAGCCCATCGTGTCTGTGCCAGCTCTTTGAAAGAGCTATCCAATTTGTCCCACTCCCACACTCTCCATAACCATGCAAATTTTTCCTTTTCATGTGTGTATGTGTGTGTTTTTTTTTATATAAATATATAATTACATACAATTCCCTTTTGAAAGTTACTATTGAATCTGCTGCCACCATCCTTTTAGGCAGTGCATTCCAGATCATAACTCGCTGCATTTAAAAAAAAAAAAATACTCCTTATCTCCTCTCTGCTTCTTTTGCCAATTATTTTAAATCTGTGTCCTCTGGTTACCAAACCTCCTGCCAGTGGAAATAGTTTCTCCTTATTTGCCTTTCATAATTTTGAACACCTCTAAAAATGCTCCTTAACCTTCTCTGCTATAAGGAGAACAACCCCAATTTCTCTAGTCTCTCCACCTAACTGAAGTCCTTCCTCCTTGATACTATTCTGGTAAATCCCCTCTGCACCCTCCCCAAGGCCTTGACACCCTTCTTAAAGTGTAGTACCCAGAATTCAGCGCAATACTCTAGCTGAGGCCTAACCAGTGATTTATAAAGGCTCAGCATAACTTTTTTTTTTGCTTTTGTGCTCTATATTTATAAAGCTATGGATCTCATGTGCATTTTTTAAACAGCTTTAGCATAGAAGCATAGAAGATAGGAGCAGGAGTAGGCCATTCGGCCCCTCGAGCCTGCTCCGTCATTCAATGAGATCGTGGCTGATCATCCAAATTCAGTACCCTGTCCCTGCTTTCTCCCCATATCCCTTGATACCTTTAGCCTTAAGAAATATATCTAACTCCTTCTTGAATATATTTAATGAATTGGCCTCAACTGCCTTCTGTGGTAGAGAATTCCACAGGTTCACCACTCTCTGGGTGAAGAAATACCTCCTCATCTCAGTCCTAAATGGCTTACCCCTTATCCTTAGACTGTGACCCCTGGTTCTGGACTCCCCTGCCATCGGGAACATCCTTCCTGCATCTAGTCTGTCTAGTCCTGTTAGAATTTTATAAGTTTCAATGAGATCCCCTCTCATTCTTCTAAACTCCAGCGAGTATAAGCCTAATCGACCCAATCTCTCTTCATACGTCATTCCTGCCATCCCAGGTAGCAGTCTGGTAAATCTTCGCTGCACTCCCTCCATGGCAAGAACATCCTTCCTCAGATAAGGCGACCAAAACTGCACACAGTACTCAAGGTGTGGTCTCACCAAGGCCCTGTACAACTGCAGCAAGACATCCTTGCTCCTGTACTCAAATCCTCTCGCTACGAAGGCCAACATACCATTTGCCTTCTTAACCGCCTGCTGCACCTGCATGCTTACCTTCAGCGACTGGTGCACAAGGACACCCAGATTTATCAACTTATCCTGCCACCTTCAAAGATTTGAGTATGGGAGCTCCAGGTCTCTCTCTTCCTGCACCCCCTTTAAAATTGTACCATTTTGATTTATAGTGCCTTTCCTCTTTCCTCCTCCCAAAATACATTACTTCGCACTTCTGTGTTAAATTTAATCTGCCATATGTCTTCCCATTTCACCAGTCTGTCTATGTCTGCCTGAAGCCTGATACTATCCTGCTCACTGTTTATGTTACTGTTTACGTTTCCAAGTTTTGTATCATTTGAAATTGTGCCTCCTGTACCCAAGTCCCAGTCATTAATATGTATAAAAAAGAGCAGTGGGCCTAATCCCTCGGGGACACTACTGTATACGCCCCTCCTGTCTGAAACACAACTGCTCACCACTACTCTCTGCTTTCTGTTTCTTAACCAATTTTGTATACACGGTGCCACTGCCCCTTTAATCCCATGGGCTTCAATTTTGATAAATTTATTACGTGGCACTTTATCAAACACCTTTTGAAAGCCCATATACACATCAACCGCACTACCCTCATCATCAATCCTCTCCGTTATTTCATCAAAGACCTCAATCAAGTTTGTCAGACATGACTTGCCTTTAACACATCCATGTTGGCTGTCATTAATTAACCCATGTTTTTCCAAGTGAAGATTAATTTTATCCCAGATTATGTTTTCCTGCCACTGGCATTATGCTGATTGGACTGTAGTTTATCCCTCTCCCCTTTTTCAAATAGGGGTGTAACATTTGCAGCCCTCCAAGCTCTCTGGCACCACTCCCATATCCAAGGAGGATTGAAGGATTGTGGCCAGATCCACCCTTGCTTCCCTCAGCAACCTAGGATGCATCCCATCTGGACCAGGTGATTTCTCTACTTTGAGTGCTGGCAACCTTTTAAGTATTTCCTCTTTATCTATTTTATCCTGTCCAATTTCTCTCACTCCTCCTTTACGATGACATTGCCAGCATCTTTTGTGTGAAAACCGATGCAAAGTACTTATTCAGTACCTGAGCTATGCCATCTGTCTCGACAAGAAGATTCCCATTGGTCCTTAATCGGCCCCAACCTTCCTTTGACCATCCTTTTACTCTTTATATGTTTATAAAAGACTTGTGTTCCCTTTATGTTATCCACTAACTTATTCTGATACATTCTTTGTGCCTCTCATTTCCTTTTTCAGTTCTCCTCTGCACGTTCCGTATTCTTGATTCCCGACTGTATTATGAACCTGACATTTATCAGAAGCCTCCTTTTTAATGTTTAATTTTAAGCTCAATTTCTTTAGTCATCCAGGGAGCTCTAGCTTTGGATGCCCATCATATCCCCCTCATGGGAATGCATTTAGTCTGGACCCGAATTATCTTCTCCTTGAAGGCCTCTCATTGCTCGTTTACTGTTTGACCTGCCAATCACTCACTGAAATAGGCATTCTTTCACTTGAGTATTTTCACCGTTGATTATTCCTTGTCCCTTTCCACACTACTCTCAACCTAATGATGTTGTGATCACCTGTAAACAAAAATTAATAATCTGTTCATGTTTTAAAGGGGTATGGCAGCACTATTTACATATGTCTGTACCTTTTTTTAAATTAATGAACGGAGGAAAATATGGCCCATGACGTCTGTCAGGCATAACGTAGCTCTGTGATTACAAATATATGTATGAAAAATAGTCGTCATCAGGCCACTAAAAAGCAGCAAAGATGTAACACAAGGAACAAATAATCAGTACAACTGATACCAAATGATTATGATCCTGATTAGTTATTCCTGTAATTGTATTCATTACAAGATAAGTGGTCAGGAAGCTCATCAGTCTGGGTTCTGTGAGAAGCATGAACTGCATCATTATGGCCACTTATAAAAGTCTGGCTCGCTGCTTGGGCAAATAATGGAGACTAATTTCTACTTAGATTGTATAATTATTTTGCAGATACTGAATGAGTTAATCTAGTATTGTATCACTCATGATTCTGCTTGTAGAACATATTGGTTTCATTTTAAGTCCAATCAATATATAATCAATTTATATTTTTAAAAAAACATTACTTCTGGATATATATTGGCATGTTTCAAAAGGAAGGAGGGTGGTGGTAAAGCAGAGGGAACTGCAAAGGGCGTTCCAGGGCTTGAGCATTATGTCAAATTTCCTGAAATCGGTCTCGGGTGGTAGTTGCAAAGGTGGATGGTGCTACATAGGTGGTGGCAGGAGCCACAAAAGATTGCTTGAGTTTTGCCAACAATAAACTGGAGGTCATTTTGGCTCGCGCAGGCTGTTGATTTTGGAGAGTGTAGAAACAGCCTTTGGATTGATGGAGAAAGAGAAGTTGAGCAGGTTGTCATCAGCATACGTCTGGAAGCTGACCCCATACCTCCTGATGATTTTGTGATGAGTTAACATGTAGATGATGAAGAGGAGGGGACCAAGGATGAATCCCTGAAGTACACTGTAGATGACCATGTGGGCATATGAAGAAAGCCACTGTCGGCAATGTGGAGCTTGCTTTTTCCTGTAATACTGAAACTAAAAAGGTCAATGCCAAAGAAGTGGACTGCAGAGGAGAGATGTTGGAGGTGGATGGAATTGCCAATGGTGTTCAAGGTAAGAGGTGGAGGAGGATGCAGAGAGACAAAGCTAGGCTTGCATCTACAACAGAATGTGTGTGTGTGTGTGTGTGTGGGGGGTTGTTTGTGTGGGTGTGGAGACCAGTGCAGTCTCCGTGCTATCGATAGGGCAGAAGTCGGTTGGAGAGTTCAAGTAAAGAATGATGGGAGAGCTGGAAGAGTTGCTGCAAAGCAACAACACATTCCAGAACTGGAAAGGAAGCGAAGTTTGAAAATGGGGGAGTGGAGTGAATCCTAAATTTAAGAGTGGGCTTCTTGGGGGAGGGGTGGAGGCTGCTAATGGCAGGCTTGGACAGGCATGCACCGTGCCAGAGCTCAAAGAACAAGGATGATATAAACATACAGTGGCCGGTAAGAGAATGCATTGAACATGTACATTACAATAGATAGATGTTGCAAATTAATAGTATGTACATCACACAGAAAGCATGAAAGTGACAGCAAGACATTAAAAAAACCAAATTGGTGACAATGCACACAGGCATCACATGTCCAGAATTTACACTGAACACCAATCAGACAGTTGCTGAATGGATTAATGTAACCCTGTGTGTAGGGGGGGGGAGAGTGTGTGTGTGGGGGGGGGGGG